>NWSH02000050.1:5657622-5671065 GCA_002382865.2 Heliothis virescens | reverse complement strand
GGAATGTGGGAAGAAGGCAAAAAAATACATCACATGATTTACTTAGTCAGTCAGAGTAGGTAAAAAAAGGGGCCCGAAAATTGTATTGCCTACAGGCCCATGACAGGTTAATTCGGCCCTGCCCATAACGACTGCCAAAGATAGTAAAATGACAACCGGGACCCACCAGTTTATCGTTTCTCGTTATGACAAGACGGTCACCCATCCACGGACCGACCGCGCCAAGCTTTGCTTAACCTTATAATCGATCGATCCGCGCGGCTTTGACTTAGCCACAAGCTCTTATATACTGTATCTAAACATTGCCAAATAAATATGGCTAAATATTGCATCCAGTCATCCATTCACATAATAACAATGACCAACCATAACCGATTATCTTTATTTACAGTTCACTCATCTCGCCTAATAAAAGTATATTTATCAATGATAAGTACGTTATTGTACCTTATCACTCGGTATCGACTAGATTTCCAAATTATCTATAAATCTTTTTTCTTTTAACCGCTATTACTCGATAACCAATCTCCGATCCTCCAATCTCTTTAATAGCCATGATTTCTTAAATCAAAATGTAATTAGCTTTTCAGTAAAAATTACATAGTGAATATTTTTTAGGCTAGAATACTCAAACACGTCATGCCTATGTCGTTTTTGCTTCCATTCAGTAAAGCCGTATAAAGTTAACTCGTATTTCACAGAACAACCCAAATGGCTGAAACTCGTTCGTTCGTATTGGTATCGTTAATTTTTTATGCACTCGGGAGTACCTCCCGATAGAATATGACGTATGGAAGCGTCACGGAAAACAAATGAAAGAAGTCACAAGTCGAAACGTTGGAGCATTTATAGTCCCAACAATAGATAACATATTGATGACCTCTCTAAATGTTTTAAATCAATAACTAAGCTTTGTTTGTATCTTTGACCTGTTTAGCATCCAACGACCCCTATAAAAGATAAAGACCAAAGTTGTCGATTTAAAAGTTATTTTACTCAAAAACCCTTAAACCCGAATCTTCTTTATGAATTTTAATAGTCATTGAAATTCAAAAGTACCCTCTCTCTTATAAACTTTTATCCGTCGTCTTGGGTATTTTTTACAACTGAAAACCTTTATTTAACCACCGACACAAAATGACGGGTATTATATGTTTTACCGCTATGTGCGTCTGTCTATTTATCTGTCTGTTGTATGTAGGTATTGTAACTCTTAAAAGGATGAACCGATTTGAATTGTTTTTTTTTCTGACAGTTGCTTGTTAGCTGGTAATTTTAAAGTTATAAGCTGTTTTGTCATCAGCGGTGGTGAGTCCTACCTCTTGCTGCTTTGTTCCCAATGTATTTGATTAGGCCATGTGTTGAAAGAAGGTTACTAATCCTCTTTATTATTTGTAACGTGTAAAAAAGTTTTAAAAGACTGCATAAAAAAGTTTTTCCAAAGCGACACTGATTCGAGGAACTTTTGTACAACGGACTATAATTTATGGAACAAAAAACCTGTTTAGGTTCGCAAAGTTGTGATGATTGACGAATGTTCTAGATATAATATCTTCTTATTTATTCTAACTAAATGCCACGGGACCGCGGGCTACTGAAACTCAATATTTATTTTGGATCAAACGTTGTTAGGACCTACTTGACTGTAAACAGAGGCACACTGAAACTTAATCCCAAAAGGAGCTTTTGTATCAATAATAATTTGCATTCATATTTAATAGGTATTATTGTAGGCTGAATCGTCAGAATCAAAGCAAAAGAGAGAGATTAACTTAATGTTAATGGATACGTCAGTGAATTCATTCAACCTTTATCCAATAATGCTTTTTGGCAGTATTTATTAAAATTTAGCGTATACACTGGTCTGTTTGTACCGTCTCGCGTCGTTGTTAAATAAAGACGATGCAATCTTTACAGCGCTGCGGCTTTAATTTGACAACAAAAACTTGAGACGAGGGATAAGACGCCAATCTATCTTCTCTCTTAACTGACGTATAAAAAGAAAAGATATATGGCTCAGTGAAGTTTAAATGTGAATTTCGTAGCGTCATCCATTGCGAGGATTTGTGTTGTAAACAGTGATAGAGTGTCGTGTATTTCATTTATTTAAACACTATGATAAGAATTGTAGGTATTTCCGTCTGTTATGATAAGGCCATCAATTTGCGGCAAAGCTAAGTGAGTTCGTACAATTTGAATCTAACGAGCGCTTTTGATATGGTATTCATACTCCGGAGTTGAATGAAATTGTTAACTCGTGTGCTACAATTGAGGTGGGATTAGTTTAGCACATAGTGTTCGTGTTTTCACAGACTTGTTACTAACTATTTAGGAATTCAAGAAACAAATTAAAATACAACCATATACAAAGCAGTTATATAAACGTAAAGGAACAAATAAATACACTATTTATTACAAATCGTTACGAAAATGACGCCAAATACATCACCATGTCTCTATCAGGAGACTAGCTATATTAAATCATTACGTTCAGTTCAAACTATTAGTGTAATCATATCGTATAAAAATAAATTATTTATCGACAGCAAATTGTCAGGTTAACCGGATGACAACAGTATCAATCACAATCAGCCCACATGTAAATGACTATCGTTAAGTTTATTAGCAATACAATGACTTCATGGGTTCATACATAATTAAAGGTAATTTGTTTCTATGTACTTTACGCACGAACACTCATTAACAAGCAACGACAGATCGTAAATCGACAGGTAATTCACTAGATACCCATGAATGTCAAAAAAAAAGTCTTAGCAATTTGTAAATTTAGCCATGTTATTTTACCCATCAACTGGTGTTTCTTATGCTTTGTCCAGTTTTTTTCCCAAAGAGATAAGCTGGCGTGTAGCTTAATCCAACTTTTCCCCAGCAATATTTATGTCCTTTGCAGACGAGATTATTGTCATGAATCGAGTTGAACGTAAGACCAGGGTTTTCCTCAAAGGGTTAGGCAGAGGCTTTCCACCCACATTGTAGCTATTTATTTTTAAAGTCCCATATAATAGGGCCAATTTAATGCCACGAATCGAAAATTTAAGACTCCGAATGGACTTTTAGGCATAATTTTACCTGTCGTAAAATGTGAGCGAGACACAAACTCACTAACTAGGGCGTAAATAAGTACTTACTGTTTGGTCTTACTAATTAGTTTTTCCTCGTGAACATTTAAGGATACTGTCTACAGGAGTTGTGTACTCTATAGGTGCCTAAGTTCGCTCGTTAGGCGAGCTTGAAACAGCCAAAGGGCATGGTGCGAAACAACCGTAGCAATGTGTCGAGAGCAAACAAGTCGTTTGACTCGTTTATATCGGCTGTTTGCAGGCTCGTTATGCCCTGTCTTGTCTCTCAATTCGCGGCGAGACATTTCCAAGCCTTCTTAGCGGAAAACTGATTCTATTTTCGCCATAGCCGGGGCACTTTAACGTGAATGAATCAATACTTTCACAGATTCGAGTCAACAATCTTAATCGACGTGGATGTAGTCATTCAAGCATGTTGGCAAATATTCATATCTGGGTTAGTAACGCGTGCTCCTACGCTTTAGAGTACTGATTAACTACAATAAGTTTTCTGGATTTTTAAAGTATACCTTATATTCAATGTACTGTCTTCATTTTAATATATGTCATGTAATATAAATAAATAATATTTACATACAGACAAATTGTTACCAACGTTTTCATACAGGGTTAGCTTTGATCGTACGTTGGAAAATAAATATTAGATACTGATCAAATTGAATACGAATAAATTATTAGTGTAGGTAGACAGAAATACAATTACAGTATCTTTATCAAGAAATTGGCGGCTAATAACCTATTCTAGTTCAAATTAAGCTGTCACGCTATTGTGTTTCGATACTGAATAATACATGTACATAGGTACCTATTTGTATTTAAAAATAATTATTATGGTCGTAAGACATCACGAGAACGAGTAATAATTAATTAATTATCGTTCATTCAGCGACTCCGGAACAACAAATAAGGAATATGGACTGAAAAAAATGCCCCAAACGGAATTATTTAAGAAAAGTATTACGTAGTAAGTACGTTAGTGTCATGGTTTCGTGGGTTAGATAAATGCTGTGTTTACTAGTACACTGTGTTTCTAAGATAAATACACACACATGTATTGATTACCTACAATATACATGGATATGTATGTGGGTGGCCCATTCGGAGGATTTCTAATCAGATTCTGGTACAATTTTAACAACAAAGTCATGATAAAGGTTTGACATTCAGTTTTTCGGAGGATCGGACCCGGATTGGAAGGATTTATTGTGTTTAAGTATAGATAGTATCTGTATCTATGTCAGCGTACAGTAATACAAAGCGAATATATAGGAGATGCTGGTTAAGTTTTAAATAAAAGGTAAAAACTACAAGATTCTTACGTACATTATTTTATAGAAAGAAAATTCTCGATATCGGTACCAGTAAGGTGCTTTATTAACTGTTAATTAACTGTTTGTCGGAATCGAGGATCCACGCAATGTACTCGACTCGTAGATTTTCTTTTGTTAATATTTTATATCCTACAGCATACGACAGGTTATGTGCAGAGAAATAGGTTTCACTGCTGTCTAAGTTACGCATGACATATACATAATATTCAGTTATGTTAAAATCATAATGCCAACCCAGTTCCCCTCAAACACCGGTAACTCAAACGGAAACCTGCGTCACTGATGGTTCAAAGATTATGTGAAGCGGAATGGAAATTGCATACATTTTCCAAATTTAATTATTTTTAAGCAGGAAAAGCATAGAAATGTTTAAACTGTTCATAGGTTTTATTTCATAAATAGTGTCACCTATTAATAACAACGTATTATCAGTATTATTCTGCCATCATCGATCAATGATTAGAAGAGCTGGGTGAATCATTTGTTTTTGGTTCTTTGGTTTACATAGAGTAAAGCATGTAATCAAATTATATTAATTAAACTTCTGCAAGCTTGTTTTACTATAAATATTATTATATGAGTTTATATAACTCATACAAAAAGCTTACATAATTACAGTTTGCGTCAAATAGCATTTTCGGAGACCCAGTAATAAGAGATGTAACCTGAATTCATTTGTACAGACGACAGCACACCAGGTTACCACAATCTGTAAAATTTCTGCAATAGATTTTCAACCTTATCGCAATGGCGGTAGGTTAATATTTGATTGGTAAAAATTTGCAGATTCGTATACGTTGACCTGCTGTCGTCTGTACCTAACATTTGCCGCCCCTAACTAAATAAGTTCTTTCAGGAAGTTGAGTAGCTAAACAAATATCCGCAAAAAACAACATTACTCATGAAACTTAACGAAATAACAAACAATACTCATCTATGTGTAATTGGCACGTGGTATAAGTAGACAGTCGTGCGACTTAATAATTTATCAAGGACGACTGTATGTGGAATTAGGCCGGGGCGACCCACTGACATGACACCTGTGTTTTCTACACTTTGTTTGTTGCCTGACATGGGGTTGAAACTTTATAAAGCTTTTTATAGCATTTGTAACGTCAATATCACTCAGGTAAAGCTTCAATATTGGATTACAAGGACCCAAAGAAATCCTTTTCTTATAAAAATAGCGTTATTTTTCTCTAAAAATGGTTCAAGAAAAAGACAGGTGCAGTGAAGCAACTAAAAATAAAAACATAAGACCTAGAAGTGTGCAGGTAAAAATAATGGCATAGAAAAGGCGTTCTTGTTAAAAGCAACGTTTTCATCGAAATATTTTTTTTTTTATAATATATTAGAACGGGCTGTTGCTTTGCCAGCCGTCTCTTGCAATCTACCGGCACGGATTTACGTACTTATCGAAGCGAAAAGCCGACGCGAGAGCTACTTTTACTGTTTGAAGTGAGCACTTTGGTGGCCGATAAGAACCTTGTATTTAAGATTTAATACATCTCATTGAAAGATTGACGTATTTTTTACATAGATCGCGGTATTTATTTATTATTGCATTAAGAAAATAACCGAATTTAAATAATTCGGTATTAAAAACATCAGTTCAAAAATTAATATTTTGTAAGAACGTAATTAAATTACACAGAAATCTAAACCGTTCACATATATCACAGCAACAGCTGTTAAACACACATGTCGATCAGCAGGTTACATTCCCATAAGCTCTTGGCCAAGCATTTATAATTCACTGAGCACGCCAAGCCGTTCCAACTACCGACCCGACGTACACATTTACAATAATGTGTGTCGTTCGTTACACACCGACAGGTGTGTTGTGTACACTTGTTACTCAACGGATCAGTTCGAGAAACAAAACGACACAGAACACGTTTCAGATGTAACCACAAAAACTTTCAGCCCGTGCAGAACGCCAAACCTCGTTTGTTTTTGAATTTGTTTTGCCGCGTGAAAGAATGACGTACTAAGAACCTTTCTAAATGTACTTTTTCAGCATTCCTTTACTTTAGTTTGTTAGTATTTGCGACATCTTTCTATTGTGTTCACCTTTTATGCGTAGGACCAGATTAATTAAAAATCTTTAATGTCTTTTAATTATAAATTGACTTTTATTATTGAACTAAGGAACTGTTCTAGTCTAATTAAACTTGTGAACACAGTAAACCGTATTTGTGATTTCCGTAAACAAATATGGAAAATACTGTAATGTTTATAAAATTTATCTTTTTATCTATTTTATATGAAAGAGTAGGTAGATAGACGTGTAGTTTTTCCGATATATTCAAGTTCAAAGTTATTCCGAATGTAAAAATGTGATACGTTACGTGACATATGTATAGCTAGCCGTACTCAGATCTCAAGACTTGTTTTATTATAAAATGATGACTTGCACTTTCCTGATAACATTTTCATTGGATAACAATTTTCATTTGCCGATATTGAATGCACAAAATTTGATGACACGGTTTTATAATACGTACCAACTGATGTGCGCAGGCTAGCTGATTAAATATTAATTTTAATCCTAATCAACGGTGACCACGACAAATAATGTGAAAGCCCTTGTACAGAGATCACGCAAATCCCTTTGTGCCGCGTTAATAACAACAATGCAATTATCTAGTTCATTATTATGTATGTACAAGATTTTCAAAATTCACAAATAGAATTGAAAGAAAAATAATGTCATTAAACNTAACTCATACAAAAAGCTTACATAATTACAGTTTGCGTCAAATAGCATTTTCGGAGACCCAGTAATAAGAGATGTAACCTGAATTCATTTGTACAGACGACAGCACACCAGGTTACCACAATCTGTAAAATTTCTGCAATAGATTTTCAACCTTATCGCAATGGCGGTAGGTTAATATTTGATTGGTAAAAATTTGCAGATTCGTATACGTTGACCTGCTGTCGTCTGTACCTAACATTTGCCGCCCCTAACTAAATAAGTTCTTTCAGGAAGTTGAGTAGCTAAACAAATATCCGCAAAAAACAACATTACTCATGAAACTTAACGAAATAACAAACAATACTCATCTATGTGTAATTGGCACGTGGTATAAGTAGACAGTCGTGCGACTTAATAATTTATCAAGGACGACTGTATGTGGAATTAGGCCGGGGCGACCCACTGACATGACACCTGTGTTTTCTACACTTTGTTTGTTGCCTGACATGGGGTTGAAACTTTATAAAGCTTTTTATAGCATTTGTAACGTCAATATCACTCAGGTAAAGCTTCAATATTGGATTACAAGGACCCAAAGAAATCCTTTTCTTATAAAAATAGCGTTATTTTTCTCTAAAAATGGTTCAAGAAAAAGACAGGTGCAGTGAAGCAACTAAAAATAAAAACATAAGACCTAGAAGTGTGCAGGTAAAAATAATGGCATAGAAAAGGCGTTCTTGTTAAAAGCAACGTTTTCATCGAAATATTTTTTTTTTTATAATATATTAGAACGGGCTGTTGCTTTGCCAGCCGTCTCTTGCAATCTACCGGCACGGATTTACGTACTTATCGAAGCGAAAAGCCGACGCGAGAGCTACTTTTACTGTTTGAAGTGAGCACTTTGGTGGCCGATAAGAACCTTGTATTTAAGATTTAATACATCTCATTGAAAGATTGACGTATTTTTTACATAGATCGCGGTATTTATTTATTATTGCATTAAGAAAATAACCGAATTTAAATAATTCGGTATTAAAAACATCAGTTCAAAAATTAATATTTTGTAAGAACGTAATTAAATTACACAGAAATCTAAACCGTTCACATATATCACAGCAACAGCTGTTAAACACACATGTCGATCAGCAGGTTACATTCCCATAAGCTCTTGGCCAAGCATTTATAATTCACTGAGCACGCCAAGCCGTTCCAACTACCGACCCGACGTACACATTTACAATAATGTGTGTCGTTCGTTACACACCGACAGGTGTGTTGTGTACACTTGTTACTCAACGGATCAGTTCGAGAAACAAAACGACACAGAACACGTTTCAGATGTAACCACAAAAACTTTCAGCCCGTGCAGAACGCCAAACCTCGTTTGTTTTTGAATTTGTTTTGCCGCGTGAAAGAATGACGTACTAAGAACCTTTCTAAATGTACTTTTTCAGCATTCCTTTACTTTAGTTTGTTAGTATTTGCGACATCTTTCTATTGTGTTCACCTTTTATGCGTAGGACCAGATTAATTAAAAATCTTTAATGTCTTTTAATTATAAATTGACTTTTATTATTGAACTAAGGAACTGTTCTAGTCTAATTAAACTTGTGAACACAGTAAACCGTATTTGTGATTTCCGTAAACAAATATGGAAAATACTGTAATGTTTATAAAATTTATCTTTTTATCTATTTTATATGAAAGAGTAGGTAGATAGACGTGTAGTTTTTCCGATATATTCAAGTTCAAAGTTATTCCGAATGTAAAAATGTGATACGTTACGTGACATATGTATAGCTAGCCGTACTCAGATCTCAAGACTTGTTTTATTATAAAATGATGACTTGCACTTTCCTGATAACATTTTCATTGGATAACAATTTTCATTTGCCGATATTGAATGCACAAAATTTGATGACACGGTTTTATAATACGTACCAACTGATGTGCGCAGGCTAGCTGATTAAATATTAATTTTAATCCTAATCAACGGTGACCACGACAAATAATGTGAAAGCCCTTGTACAGAGATCACGCAAATCCCTTTGTGCCGCGTTAATAACAACAATGCAATTATCTAGTTCATTATTATGTATGTACAAGATTTTCAAAATTCACAAATAGAATTGAAAGAAAAATAATGTCATTAAACACTCCAACAAAACACATAGATACACTTAGCGAGCTTGCGGTGCTAAAAGGTCTGTAGAACACCTGGGAAAGAGGCGCCATAGGGAAATTCGACGGCGGAGATGAAACGTACATAAGTAAAATTGTTAAGATATATTTAGAGCGGGCTGCACTCAGCTGGGCGAGAGCTCAGTTAACAGCAGATTGAATCATAAAGCAACATTGACGTCATCGCTTGCTCCACTGTATCGACTTTCAGGCAAAACGTTAGCGAAAGTGCCCACAATATAAACACGTAGCTAGCCAACTATGAATCGAACACAAATAACTATCTACTATAATAATGGATTAAAATTTATTATTGAAACACACCCAAAAGCGCTGTGCAGGGCATAAACTATTAGAATATGTAACAAACACATGCTTGTAGAGTAAATGTAGAAACAAACAAATTGATATAAACAATGGAAATAAAAATACGAAACTACAAGCACGTGTACTTATAAATAAGCAGAAGTTCCTCGGGTATAAATGACTAATTATGATTTAATTAAACTTAGCGGGGACGCTAGAGTTTATCAAAAACATGGAGTTAATTTGGTAAAATAGTTTGTCAAACACACGAGCTCGAGCATCGGCCATCACCTTGTGCTGTATTCGTGTTTATAACTGAAACTTATTAAATGAAGTAAGCAGATGCCACGCGACGGTACCTCTGCAATGGGTCTAGACTGTAGAGAGCTTTATTATATGAACAGCTTTTGAACAGTTAAGTAATTGAACCATTACTACTAACTCATAAAATAGAAGTAATTTACGGAGAAGGTAGGTATATTGCATTGAGATATTTATAGAAGTAGAATTTTCTTTATCAATTTAATTTCTGAAAAAGTCAAGAATTTGTAAATTGAGTCAAGAATTAAAAAAAAATATTTTCTGAAGGGAATCGTTTTGGTTCCCAATGTTGTCGGTAGAGGTAGCCGTTGACGTGAAGAATTTTCCAATAGTACGCCATGCGCCACACGCCCGCAGCGTCCACGTGTAAACGAAAATCACAGTAATTACAGATTGTCAGAGATTGTATACGTAAAAGCGGTGTTGAAACTTGATGTGGACCTTTCGAACCATTTGACTCATTCTACTACGTGTGGCTATCGGAGGTCAGCTTGCTTCACCCTTTGATCCCTAAATTTCTGTTGAATAATTTTTTAACGGAGCTATTTGTACTGAATAATCAAACTAGTTACCGTAAAAAATGTTTAAACGTAACTTATAGTAGTTATTTTAATATTGATTAAAAATAAAGGAAATATATTAATTGTGTACATGAAAACTGTTTTCCCAGCTTTACGTGGGAATGATGAAGGTGTGGCTCTATGGAGATGGTGCCGCCGGCGTCGCAAATGAAGCCGATATCAATAGGTAAGTCGAGTAATGCTCTGCTCGTGTATCTTCTTATAAGCATGCGTAGGAAAATTAGCACAAATCAATTTTAAATTTCCCCGTGGCCTTTTATTTTTGTACCTGTCTCAGTAAATGTACCATAACCCATTAGATATGTATGAACTACGGCCTATTCACTACCTATTAATTTTTGGAAATGCAAATAGCAGTCCAATTGAATCGGGCATAACTGTCGGGATCAATGAAACAGTAACAATATTAGGCAGTTAATGTTCAGTATCGCTATTGTAAGTACCGGCAAACAGAACCTGTGCAGTATTAAGTGTAATGGTCTGCTCGTGTCGCTTTGTTTAGCCACTTTCCCGACTCGTTAGGCAGACACAGACATGCGTTTGGTCAAACAATACCTGTCCGGCCGCACTGCTCACAGATCGGTCTCTTTGATCAGTGTATTCTGTCTACACCGCTCTGAGACGTGGCAGCTCATAGGGGAAGCTGCCCTTGTCATGTCCAAACTCAGTTAAACTCGCTCACTCACCGAATTCCGCATAAGCGGCTATACGTGCATTGCAAAAAATGCTCCAAAATATTCCACGAATATACTTTTTCTATATTCTTTCAGTAACTTTCCTATAAAAGAAATACAAAGGAAAGTTTTTATTCTACCCGTATTTAACGTTTAGACTTTTCTAATTTATTCTTACCTTTCATTTTTCTTTTAATATAAATAATAAATATACCTTCCATAACCTGTAATCTTAGCTTATTTTGATGTTCCAAATGAAGGCAATGTAACAATAAACGAAATTGCTTCACGTATAATTATAGATTCCTCGCATAAATCAGACGCTACGTTCGTTATTTCGTATATTAAACGTTACGCAGACGCAATATACACCCAACTGTATAGTGTAATGCTTTGTGGCTGACATATCTGGTTAAGTTAATTGAGGACGACCGTTTTCAATTGAAAGGGATTTTTCAGTTCAGTTTCAGTGTGTGAGACATCGGAGAGCTTTCACGTGCTTTTCTTCGAGTGCCTAATAGTATAAACAAAAGGACGTCTATATTCACTATACTAGCCGTTTTCCCGCGGTTTCACTCGCACCCCGTGGGAATTACTGCCCGTACCCGGATAAAATATAGCTTATGTCACTCGTGGATAATGTAGCTTTCGAATGGTGAAAGAATTTTGAAAATCGGTCCAGTATTTGAGCCTATTCATTATAACCAAACAAACAAACAAAGTTTTCCTCTTTATAATATTAGTATAGACATATTCTTCTAGATTGATCATGAAGACCGGCTTAAATGAAAGTTAGGAGCATTCAAAATTATTGATGCTTTATGCGAGTTGTTCCACGTATGAGCCATATTTGATACGAGGTCTATCTTGTCACTAAAATACACAATTATTTTTATTTAGGCAAATGTAAGAATAGTCTCATTTCGAAAAGATATTATTTTTGTATTAAAATATTCAAATTACTATAAAATGGTTTCCACGAAACTAAATAACTTTATCTGCTAGGTACTCAACATTCTCGTGAAAATGAAATTAAAATCTATTTTGTTTCAAGTGGTATCAGTTCGAATTTTGCAATTGAAATTATAAAATGTTCTCTCAAATGCTAGCAACTTTGACTCAACACGAGTAATATCTAATTTACTCGAATGTCGGTTACATTAACAATAGTATTTCTTAATATTCTGTTCTTTTGTAAGAGACTGAATATTTGATGGTCTGGAATTAAAATATTATGTAACAGCTGCTGACGGCTTTCAATATTTATTGCGTCAAGTCTCAGAAGCACGGTCGCGGAAACGTCACGTACGAAGTTCGAATATACATTATGTAAAATTGTGTATACGAGGTGGCTCGTCTTGTTACGCACAAGTCCACCATGATTGATGGTAAACAAACATCACGCCAAACATCATCGTAGCTATATTTTGATGTATATGTCTTCACTTCCATCATACGTGTTGTATGAAATCGGTTTCTTTTCAACGCCTGCGCTAATACGCGAAGGAGACTGTTAAACAATTGTTAATATTCTCGTGAAACCGGGATTATCTAATTAACGTTCAACTGTATTCGTTACTAAGACAACGGTCATCTCGTGTTGTCATGGGGATATCATGTATTATTATTGTGACCGGAAAATGTGATTATATCATATCATATTTACCGAGTGGTGGATATTGACGTAATTGAAGGACGTAAGACCTTAACCTTTTTTTTTTTTTTTTTTTTTTTTTTTTTTATATCGATGGGAAATCATCAGTATGACCCCTCCCGCTGTGGGTGACAGCGGAAGGGAGTGTCAGACTTTTACTGACTAAAACCCACCGTGTTCCTTCGGGAGCCCTTTGTGTGCCAGGGCCGCGGTAACTCTTTCGAACAACCCGCAGCCCCGACGGGCTCTGGCCCTAGTGGGCCCCGCAGGGGTTTGCTGACACTCTCTGAGGAGCGCGTGGAACAACGCGCGCCGCCCTGCCGACACGGAGACCTTCGATCTCTTCAAGACGTGTCTTTTAAAGATCAATGAGAAGCCACCCGAAACCCACACTGCCCAACAGACCCTACGCTACAAGTGTCCGGATCACTTTGACACCCCGACGTTCCTCGTGTGTCTCCAGTCCACTGCAACGCCAGATCTTGAAGGCGAGTTCGGCTCGCCTCAGCCCTCCGCCGCCTCCCTTCTCAGCCAAATAACTTCTTGCAGAAGAGGCGACGGCACCCTCCTTCCTTCCCCGCATCTCTCTCCTT
>NWSH02000050.1:5643446-5655095 GCA_002382865.2 Heliothis virescens | reverse complement strand
GTGCGGACTCGCAGCCGCTCCGCCGCCTCCTTCTCTAGCATAACTGCTTCGCAGAAGGAGGCGACGGCATCCCATTCCCTCTCGCCCCGCACCATGGCTTGAACCAGGGCTGGGCGCGAGAGGTCGCCGCCGCCAATTGCCGCTACGAGGACACGGCGGTGCCCATCCCAGGCAGGACACACCTCCACGGTGTGCTCCACCGTGTCCTCTGGACCGTCCGCGCAGTGGTGACACCCGGGCGCCACCTCCCGCCCAATGCGATGCAGGTACCTCCCGAAACATCCGTGTCCGGTGAGGACCTGCGTCATGCGGAAGGTGAGGGCGCCATGACTCCTCCCGAGCCACTCCTCAAAGAGGGGACTTACCGCCACTATTGTGGCGTGCCCTTAAGACCTTAACCTTCGTCTACACGGTTGCTTTTTTATTAATTATATCATTTCAACCATAATAAATAGATTAATTTCAGCCACAGTGAAAAGATGCTGTGCTGTACTCTACAGTGTCTTATAACCGTATAAAATATTGTTCAATAAAGGTGATGCAAATGTGTAGCCAACGCAAACTCAAACATTTTTACGTGGCGCCGAAAATTATTGTGAATTTAAATTAAACACAAGGATAAATTTCATCATAAATAATTCGTTTGAAAATGATTATAATATCCGGTTAGTTCTTAACCAGAACGAATCTGTAATAGACTGTAAAATATTGCAAAATTATTTAAATTTAACTTCATTCCCTTAATGTAATTGTTATATCAAGTTACGCTATTAATAAATCTTAAATTTCGCACATAAATCTAAGTAATTAAACGTTGTTTTATATTACAAGTGACCGCTTAAGGAATATTTTTAATTTTGCCTAGAACGTTAACGAACCGGCTCAGGCTGATATCATTTAGCAACTACCCGCCAACTGCTAATGAAAGAGGAAAAAATAACCATTTGTTACGAGACTGAAGGTTTTCTAATCTCTGCTTCCGATGTTTGCCCAACAAAAAGTTACTTGAAATGAAATTAAAAATAGCATTACAAATAGACATCTACTTTACTGATTTTTCCTGTTGTAATAGAGGAATTCTTTTAAATAAATTAGGTAATGCGAATTTGTTAGAATTCAAACATAAAAGTAATAAACATGTAACTAGGTAATACGAAAGCACCTTAAACGCTTTGTCAATATAGAGTTTTTCAACTCTTTAATAACGAACAGGAATAGTTGAATAGAGCGGACTTCATTTAAATAGAATTATGATATATTACACTTACACGTGATACATATATATGTTATGGTCCAAATGATAAATTCTGCCTTATACATAATGTCCGGTCATTATGAAAAATGCCCAATCTGAGAGAGCAATTTAATAATGTTCATTCAAATAATCAAATTGACCGGGCATTCTACATATTGTACTTCGCCCTTTGGGCAGAGTAATACAAACAAATTTAATTAGTATTTTTTTATTTTTATTGTTACTTAAAATAAACTAAATAGTCAGATTTTGTAAAGCTTGAAACGTCATTGAGGTAAATTCAGTTTTTTGCAGCAGGCATGATTTCTGCCACGGCTCCGGCGCTGCGGGGCTCCGGCGGTCCCACGCAAGTTTATCGTCGCAGATAGGTTTACCGCTCACCACTGCAGCTTCTGCTTGCTGGCCGGCGCTGCCGGCCAGCCTCAGCCGCGGTGGCGAGTGTTACAACCACCTGCTCCTCAACTCGCGGCCCGCCTCGCCCCTCCGCGCCTACACGATTTTGAATTACACTCTAGGGGTAGGGCAGACAAGACTGCGTGGAGTCGGATTTACAGCAATTCGTTTCTGTCATTAAAACCTAACTTACAGTTAATATTCTAGGATATACCTAATTATATTTTTTGGACAATTCGCTTACAATGCAAAACCGCATGCTGAATAGCGGTCTCTGATTGGTCAAACCGTGTCACGCGTTCTTCCCTCCCCGCACCGCGTCAAATTTTGCTTTATTATCAAATTGCCCAAATGTCATGTAGCAATATAAAAATGACCGTGCAATGTGATAAATAATGAAGTCTAGATAGTAATTAATCACTCAGCCCGATAGAGCTAAACATTATTCATAATGCTCGCACATTATGAATAATGCCCGCATTAATCACCTAGTCCATAACATATATACGTGATATGATCTCTCGGCTCTTTATTAAACCTGAAGTTACATTTGAGTATTTATGGTTTTATACTCTTATCGTGTAAGATTTTGTGTCATAGAAAAGTTATAAGAATATAGTCGAAGAAGAGTCGAGAACTCAGAGACTCATTAAGTACGATTTTATTCTAAAGATACTAGTAGTGCTTTATCCAACAATATAAAAAATATTAACTTTCGACTTGTCTTAGAAACAATTTGATTAATGAGTTCGTAATAAATACTCTTTATACATAACGATTTACCTGATAGGGCGGAATTAATTTCGTCTCACAAATATATCTGAAATCGGGGGATTACGCGGATAAATACCTAATCGGGGGAGGCTAGTGCGTGACATAAATAAGGCGAGCAAATGTGCCGAGGGGGATACGCCAATAGGACCTTGGTCAAAACCACATAAGCTCATAACATGGTATTCTATTTCATGATGGTGTGGTCATTATACTCGAATCTCTTCATTACAGAAACCTGCCTTGCGATGTAACAAGCTCTAACTTATACCATACCTTTATTGCTTATATTTTAGAGAAAAGACCTTTATTTCTGACCGCAACGGATGAAGTTACAAATAGAAGCCCCGCACAATTTTGATATCGATAGTATTATGTTTCTATTTTACCTATAATATATAGAACTGTTTACTATATTACAGTATACATATGTAATTCCTCAACAAACTCCCATAGTATAAAATACTGTGACATAATGAATAGGGGATGGGGAAAGGTCCAAATTCATGAACTATCCTACAGATTATCATAATTCCAGTTCATAGAATAAAATAGTTTTGAAAGCGAGCATATTTAATGCAATAACAACACATTTTTAGTTTAGCGTAGGTAAATATTTAGTTGAAATGATGCTCGTATTTGTTCCGGTGAATAACTGAGTTATATTGAGGTTTATAGCCGCTTAGTTATAAAACGTATCTTCAGCTACATCTGCGATATGAAACGAGAATAGCCATGGTGTGTGGACCTATTGTTAGCAGTCTATTGAAGATTATTTTGAAACTGAAACACGTAGACTACTGTGTGTCGATACGTAAGGAATTTATGAATGACGACGATAGACGAGCTTCCTGAAGTTCAAATTGGGTTATGTACTATGAATGTCAATCCGCCCAGCGCTTCCGTACAGCATTTGTTCATCAATGCTTAATATACATGAAGGCACACATATTTCCATAGTTTAATTTAAGTTCGTTAAAGGGTATCGTTTTACGCATTCATTAAAGTAATTCAAAATTAGATAGATAATATATTTACGCAATTACTGTGTATCTACTGTAATAATTCGGCACTCTAACACTTTTTACCTGTAGCCCTACGATAATCATCACAAAAGCCAAAATACACTAATAGATTAATTCATAACTTTTTAAAAAGTTATTCGAATTGCTTTCCCCTCTCAAATGCCTTGTACAGGTAATAAATATTTAAACTTCTTCAAATAAAAGGGAAAATTCTTAATTTGTTAGAAAATACTCTAACATCTCTTGTATTTAATATTAGTTAAATTGGGTAAATAACCGAAGTTTATAAAGTCTTTAAGTACCTTAATTACAAAAACGGAATTAATTACAATTTTCCTTAAACGTTTATGAAAGCTATACGTAAATGTATACGACAGGTACATCAATTCAACTAACTAATGTTTCTGAGATATTCGGTGAAGAAAATACTAGGCTTTAGTATTTGTTTACAGATATTTCATCACAGTGGCAGCATTACAAACCAGTAAGTAAATATGAAATAGCATAGTACTTACCAAAACACGTGGAGTGAGTAGCGTGCAAGGTGAGCGGTTAGCCGGCAGCGGCGGCCGCATGGTGACCACCACGCATGGCGCTGCAGCACCACCAACTGCTCAAGTGCACAGCTCACACCCACAGTCCAGATGCCGAGTTGTCACCAGTTTGTCAAAAGAGAGTGTTCAGTGTTGGCTGGCAGTACCGCCGGGACGTAGCAACACGACGCGAACTGTGTTTACAACAATCGTACGAACAAGTGCGGGGAGGTGGAGCGAGATCGCGCGCCGCCGCTGGGAGGCCGCGAAGCCGACTGCCGCCACGAGCCCGCGAGCGACCAGGGCGGGCGGCCGCGCCCCCGCGCTCTCGCTCCGCGCCCAATGCCTTAAATTCTTCACATACCGTCTCACACTTTTAAGCGCACCTAAGTGTTTATCGAAGCTCGTACAATCGCGTTAAAAGATGTCTAATCGCTTTCGACACATACATCAACGTATTTCCCGTTCAACGCTCTCGGATGAATCCACCTCAAACACGTTATTGTACACACTACAACAAAGTAGGTAACACAAACTCATTTTAAAAATCATGGTAACAGTGAAAGTAAATGGACCTACGTCTACAGCAGGCTCAACAAGTTCTTTGTATCTTCATGTACCACATGCCTACACTAGGAAATTTTACTTTATCGTGAGTGATTTAACAAACAGAAATGTCATAAGGCAACCCTAATCTAGTAAATGTACGCAGCAAGTATGTGGTCCGTGCACTAAAGTGTATTTTTATATCGGGAGCCATCATTTCAACATAGGTATAGGTACGTATATTTTTTGCGATCAGCTATTAAATTAAAATGCGTATTGTATATATATAATATATACTTGTATTATTACAAAAATAACTCTCAAACAAGTAGCCAACTTCCACCGCTAACATGCCGGATATTAATTTAAATCTAACGCATAATTTTGTGACTCATTTGCAAGTAAAATCAACCTCTACAAAACTCGACACCATAATTAAAATATACAAAAAATACACACTTTTCCATTGAATCTAATTAGTAAGAATTATTCATAAAAAAACATCTGGTCGGTGGCTTTTGATACACTATTTATTCCTTGGAATTTTTACTCGTGATTGTTTCGAGATTACTTTCCAGCCAATTCTTTTCATAAGCGACTTGAAAGAATTTAATCAAAAGTAACGAAACCAAAACCGGCGGCGGTTTCTAAAACAGATGCGTAGTGAGACGAGCCACTCGGATAGCTCGAGGACATCAGGATTACAATCGTCTGGAATACAGACACGGCCGGAATATTCTACTCCTGAGCGCTTCTCATAATAAAAGGGGAAGCAAATTACTTCGAGCGAGCTGGAGGAATGTCAACGACATGGCAATGAAAGTCTGCGTCTGAATGTCCAACGAAAAAATACGATCCCGCAATGTTTTCACGTTTAAAATGATAAGAAATACTAAGAAATAATTCATTTTCTCTTTATAAAGTTTATTTACCATCTGAGTTGAGTAGCTTTTATATAACTATGCCATTCAAAAATAATGTGACTAAGAAAGCATTTTAAGTAAGACAGCATACTTAGCAAAAATAGATTATAATCTTTGTTCTAGTATTACATTTCCTTACTATTCATATTCAAGCTATATTGTTTCAATGAAACTTTATAACCAAATTACACGTACACACATACTCCGATTCGGTTTCCAAATGCTTGAGTAAATGGTATCGCGTGCCACATGTTTATACTGAGAGAACGAGGTCCCCTCAGTCGCCTGATAACAAATAGAGCAATACAAGCAAACCAACTCCAACTTGTATCTACTTATACACGTTGTATTTTATCGACCTCATTTACAACCAAAAGGCTTACCATAAACATAGTTCAAAGTTTGTACCTTTGGAAGTCAATTAACTCAACACAGCCAATTCAGAACTTTCGCTAAGTAAATAAAATTAATTAATCACAATAAGGAGTCGTAGTCGTAGTGTACCTGCGTAGCAAACTAATTTAAACTATTTTGTAGACTGACGTAGGCTTGCTACATGCTACAACCCTACCAGGCCTACGCCGCACGGTCTACACCGCGTAGTCAAGATATCGTAGTCTTCGTAGCACACGTGCAATATTATTTAAGTGAGATGCTCGACGGCTGTGACGGCTGTGATTGTTGTCATTTTATGTACTGAGTAGCATTGTTTTATTATGTTGTGGAACAATAAACAGGATTCATGATGTACATAATGCTTTGTCTGCGCCCATAAAAAACTTTGTAACGTCTTACATATTCCGTGATTGTAGTCATGAATCTCAGTAGAAACTTGGCGTAAAGCTTTGCACGTTAGTAGCATTTTGCTGAGAGATTTTTGTTTAAACTAAGTATAAAATCTCGTCAAACTTTGGAAATGACCATAAGTTTTTATAGGATATATTATTTACTTGCTTACCTTTCCCAAGACGCCACTCTGCGCTGCTACTATACACAAGTTTTTGTACTCGTTGGAAGTTCTGTAAACACTTACCTGCAAGGAAATTAATTAACATGCATTAGTATGATTATGTAGATTCTTTGCTAACTTTAAATTATACTTGAACAGTTTACATTATAATTTCTTATGAAAATAACTTTTGCTACTCTCATCAGAAATACCATCTCTTTGGCAGAATAAACTACAAATCTTCTTTAATTCATGTTTATTGCCAATTGCTATTTATTTATTGCGTAATTTATAACATGAAAATGATTTGATATCCCTCTTATAAACACTATTTAATTCCCGTTATGAAAAAGCTCTTTTTACCTTTTACCATCTAAATGCAGGGCATTAATGTACAAATATTTAGAATATTCTTGTAAAAAACCTTAAACTTTTATAAACATGTATATTCCATTGTTATTTTTGTTTAAATCATGAAACAGAAGGATATTTTTTTACCATTATCCGAAAAACTTGAGAGTAGACGATTGACAATACTCATAAAATGCTGAGTATTGTAAGAATATAGTAGCAATGACAGAGTCTAACCATAGTTGTCGATCGCTATCCTTTAATGGACCAGTATTTAAGAAGGACTATTCTTCAGCGGTATTTACACGTCGTCTGCATCGTTTACTGTCCCCTGCCCTCATCCCCTGCCATCGCTTTTCCCCACCATCACAACTTCAATTTTCTTTTATAAAATTTTGATCACGAGATGGCCAATTTATTGATAACCAATTACGAGATGAGGGATGCATGTAAAACCTAATTCAGTTAATTGTCTAACAGTAAGAGTGATCTATTATAAAATAAACTGGTTGTGTTGAATTAAGAATTAAGTTAAATTAATCAAATATTTGTAAAGAGTCAATGTTAAAGGAAAATCTTCTTAATAGCAAGACGTTTAGCGAAGCAAAGGAATAATTATCTTAACATTCAGAAAGGTACGGAACTCGGGGCTTCCCTATGTCAATGCGAAGACCTTCTCGTGAATTTATTGGATTAAGTGCCTACTTAAGGAGCAGGAGAAAGTTTTGTAAGTAAGTACACAATCAAATGGATTATAAACCTCAAGAATTGAATGATTCAAAAATACAAAGATTCATTAACTTGACAAGATTACGTTTAAAGATAAATTATACATTTACTACTGCCCGCAAGTTCATCTACAAACAACATACATGTTCTTTTTATAACTTACGACCAAAAACGACATCAACTACAAATATTTCAGGTATTTGTGTGCCTGCATTACTTAATTACACATTGTTTTTTTTTATATCAATATTTTTTTTTATATCAATAATCATATACTTACAACATAATTGTATTGTACTCTGGCACAAAAATAACCGAAAAGCTTGACTCTCACAAAGAAATCTGGGACGAACCTGTTTTTGTTTGCACTGTTTTCAGAAACATACAGATGTGCCGATACGAAAGAAGAACAAACTTCAACAAACATGCAGTCATATCACAAATGGCGTTGCAACACAAAACATTGTGAAGTGGCTGCAGAGTGCGTGCATTAAGCTCCACCGTACATGAATAATCACAGTTATGAATGAATGATGCAAGCTAGGCTAGTGGGTGCAAATAAACGTCAGAGCATGATAGCGACAGGGACGGAGCATGACGTCACGGGCACCGCGTCGCCGCCAGGTCACCTGGCTGACTTGATGCCACTGAGGTAACTCACGTTTCTCTTATGACGTCACTCGAGAAATGAACACGGCAACCCAGTTTGGGATCAATGGCCAATCTACAAAATAGAAAAAATCCAATTCATTATCGCACTTTCTAAGTGCTTTACTTTTGGTCTATTTTCACAATGGCTAGACCTGTCGTAGAGATTTTTGTGTGGATACTGACGCAGAGAGAACCGGCCCTATTCTAATTTCACTTATTTGTCTATCGATATAATTCGATTTCAAAGGCCCTTTTATGATAAAAAATGAACCTATTCAAAATTAGCGCAAATATACAATGAAGAAACGATGTAATAGCTGTTGTAATAAAAACCTTAAACTACCTAGCTAGATGAACCGATGACAACCGCAATAAGATTTGCAATTGAAACATACCCGTCGTCTCCATTCTGATTAGCCACGTCCGTGGCTTCAGCCTCGGTGTCCACACCATTGCAATGTTCCACTGTCACTTCAGGGAGCTCACTCATGTCCAACGTCCACTACACTGTAGCCGGCAGCAAGTCACCCGGCCGAGCCTCTACGAACCAATATCGCAGACTACCATTTCGCCCTTGGTAAAAGATTACCATTAGTACAAGTACTATTATTAAATTAAGCGCGGGTAACTCACAGACATCTATATTGTTAACAATAACGTTGAAACGTTAAATTTGTCGTTGCAGTCTATGTGACGAAACAAACAGGTCCTTAAAAGTCGCTTAAAATCATTATTTAGTCTTAGGCTTTTGAAAATTCATCATGCCATGTGTTTTCCTTTTCTGTGGAGAGCATAGAATGCTGTTTTGGTCCTAGAAAAGCGAAATAAATCATGTAAATTAAAGTTACTACGTAATGTTAAATCTGTAGCATAATCGTCCTTGAATAACAATTTATCCTGAAACAACTTTTTTTAAGATATTCTAAGAAAACAGGCGAGTGAACCCACAGGTAAAGTCTAGTATAGTCGTATAAGCATGCGCCGTGGATGGCAAACGGGTCACGAACGCACGGTTACGGCTTCAGCTAACGTAATCCCTTTAAGGAGTAGTTTACCAAGCGTATTCAGAAAAAATAATCACATATGTAGTCAGAACTGCATAATTAACATAATTAATTGGGTATCAGAGAAAATTGATATAAATTTTAGTAAATCTAAGAAAAAAAATTAGTCAGATAAAACTGCGATGCAATTATTAATTTATATGTCTTACCTACGTACATTTATCTATCTAAGTGAAACTGGCATAAATAATGCCATTATCTATTAATTAGCTATTAGTTTGCATCGATTTTATTGCGGAAAATCAGTAAATAAATACATAACAAAATCTTTATAGGATTCATTAAAAATAAATTTAATACAAACAATACGCTACAGTAAAAAAAATTGGGAGTAAAATCACATCAGTCCAAATTAGACACACGTAACAAATAGAATAAGCTGAACCATCAATCTGAACGGTCGATTGTCCATAAACTTTTAATAGATTGCCTTCGATCGTTCCAGTACTTATCGTAATAGCCTTGTGATTGTTTGCTCGCATACGGCATCTATTGGCGTAAGTCACGGTAACTCCTATCATAAAATTACTATGGAGAAATATTGTACACGTAGATACTAAACTACTTCTAATTTCTCAAGGGACGCGCGCTTAGATACGGCGGTTTATTACCTAACTTCAAGTGCTTGTTGCCTTTCTCATGAAGCCTGTCATATTTTACTAAGGTACCAGAAACCTGTACACTTCTATTTTAAATATTTATGAAATAAATAGGATGATCCCGAAAAAGGTGAAATAGGTACACGGCCAGCTTGAAGTAGTATTGCCTTGGTCTAGTTGTCGTATAGCCGACTGCTGTGCACGAGGTCTCGGGTTCGATACGCGGCCAAAATCGCTTTGTGGGTTTTATAAAGTTTCACAAAGCAGCCCAGAGTTGGAAGTTGGTGATTGATTCACCCGTGCATCGGAGAACACGTTAATATCGGTCCTGCGCCTAATCTCTCTCCGATCGGATTATGAGAGTGAGTAATAGAGAGTGGACCTGTGTCTGCGCAAATACTTGTCCTGCGCAGCTGGCTGATCTCCTTATATGAGAACAGCCTCCGTAGCCGACAATCGGCTAGGACGCCATCATTATCGATGTATAAGCATGTATTACCTATAAGTAGTAGATACAAACATACCCACAGTGTGACTGCTGTCAACAGCTTTACCTCAACATACTGCCACAAGCAAGCGACATCATATTCTTACATTAAGCAAGAAGGAGATAAAATAGGTCAATTGTGGGCAATTTCAAATCTTAAATAAACCCAAAAATGTAGTACTTACCTAGGTATAATTTATACAATGCTCACGGGACAACCGCCGTCTATTTTTTATCTTACTAAAACCTTTTTGTTAGTATATATAATGCCTTTAAGTAAATATATTTTAAGATTTTATCTCTACTAAGTATCATAATTTTATCCACTCTACGCTGTCTTGAGGGAGTTCCCAAAAGCATTAAAATTACGCAGACTTTGTCCGCCCCGTAATTTCAATCTATCCCCATTAAGGCATGCAATATCGGAAGGATCTCAATTCCGGAATTGAAATCCGATACTGGAGAGCTAATTCCGGAATTCCGGAACTGGTTCCGGAATTGATACATATTTTTTTGTTTAGGAAAAATCGATACATGCCACAAAGTTACAAACTAAATACATAACCAATAACAGGTAAACACCATATGTCCTTAAAAGTAGTTAACTGTAACGAAATTCAATTAAAAATAACATGCACACAATGCGACAGTATAGAATAATTACAGAATGTGTTTATTTGCTGAAAAGTTCTTGTAAAACTTACGAAATCTGATAATGGAGTTATTTTGTACGTCTATGGATCCACTACATTCATTCTATAATAGCCTACAAATACGAGATATGGGAAAATTTTGGCCAAACACAGTTTTTCTTGCAGATATGGCGAGTTATGGCATATCGAGGATTCCGACTTGGTACTCTCAAACGTATTCTGCTAAGAATTTCAGAGAAGTTTAGCTTGTTGGTCATAATTTTGTAAAAAAATCATAAATCTTTTGTATCTTCATACGTTGTTCGAGAGTGGACATGTTGAACTGACAATACCTGACCAGGACGAGCCTGAGCTTTGGTCTGACAGAGCTGACGGAGGAATTTCTGTAGGCCTAACATTACTAGGTGTATTTTGAACATTTGGTGAATATTTACCATATCCAGGTCTCATTTTTTTTTTTATTATACCTTTATTTCAGGCAACTAGGGCCATAGAAAATACAAATACACATATATTTTATATAAAATACTTATAGACTAATACATACAATATATTTTTTTTTTCATTCATTTATTCACAATATTTTTACATTTTTAATATTTTATAAATACATATAAAAAAAACAAAACATTTAAAAATATACAATTATATTAATTATTACTTAAACTATTGCACACGAAGTGTCGGGCGTCGTGTTTCGCTGACTGGTGTCATGTAGGC
>NWSH02000050.1:5619049-5630775 GCA_002382865.2 Heliothis virescens | reverse complement strand
GCTATCATTGTTTACTTTTACATTTAAATATCAATATTGTGCTTATTATATTATAATGAACAAGTTTTGATTGAAAATAATCAAAACATTTCAAATTCCGATATTTGGTAACAAACATACACACTGATAACTGGAGACCGGATTGTATGCATTTGCATATTCGCATATGCATATTTTAGCTATTTTCAGCGGTAATAGCATATTTTACCTAAAGTCAAGTTATGATGCATATTACAATATTTTTCACTCACCCTGCGCTACGAAATGCGACCAAATTTAATAACAGTCACAAAATATAAGGGCTTATAGCTATTGAGGAATAATTCTGACTTGCATTTCGGAACGCAGTTAGTAGCCGCACGCGTCTTTTGTGTTGACAATTAGGATAATAAAATTAAAGAGACAGAAGAACGTCGCGCTCGCCTACTACAAATCCACACACAAAATCTTACCACTAAAAAATTTGAAAAATACTTGATTGCTTATGTTTACAAAAAAAAAACCTTTTTTTTTTGAAGATTCCTAAAATTTTTCATTTATTTTTGGAGATTCCTAAAATTTTTCATTAATTTTGGAGATTCTTACAATTTTTCATTTAATTTTGGAGATTCCTAAAATTTATCATTTAATTTTGGAGATTCCTAAAATTTTTCATTTCATTTCGCATATTCTGCCAATTTTCGTGCATATTTCAAGCATTTTTCATGCATATTTGCTTGCATATAACAAGCTTTTTATGTTGCATATAATCCGGTCTTTACTGATAACATTTTAGTACCATATTATCTTTGTGAAAACAATCAAAATGATTCACTAGTGGTGTTGAATGAATCACACTTTAAGTGCAAGATTAGTCCTTTAAGTAGATTGTGCACTTACCATTAGACATCAGTGAAACTTTGAAATAATATGAAATGAAGTGAGTAATCATACAGTCACTGGTATTTTGATTTCCTTGTTAACTATATAAAATTTGTGCTTTTTCCCCAATACTCCCCAAATCACAGCAATATTTTCAATAATTATATTAATTGGAATGGTAGCCAAAGCTCCACCAATAAGTAAAAAGAATTTTACTGGACCAAATCTATGAATAGGGAATGATTTCATGACACCAAAGATGTACATATAAATATTAACAGCACCTATAAACCCACAAATTAGGTCTAAAGACTGTGGACATGGTATGGGACACACAGCAGCCAAGAAAACATTGCTTGTAGATAATGGCAGTGTTACCCATGAATAACATGAAACTGCCAGGAAGATCTTGTGTAATACTGGTATTTCTTTTGAATGTACCACTAAAAGTATTCCTTGGATCCATCTTTTCCTTTGTTGCATAAAATCCCAAAGTGAGAATGGTGATTTTTCCCACATTTCTCCTTCCACAAAGTTAAAAGAGTACCCTTCTTTATAGGCTTTCATTGCAAAATAGCAGTCCTCTGCAACGGATCCATCCAGGCCATTATCAAAAGACACCTTTTTTTCTGCACTAACCTGTAAATAAGAAAAATATATATAGAAGTCTGTAAGCACCAATATTTCATAGTAGAAATTTAAAATAACTCACTTGTGTTACAACATATGATCCTTTCCAACTGAAAAGTGGCTTATGAAATAAATAAAATTGCAGTCTCAGTTTTCCCATATCATCCGCTACACGAAAGCTATCAGCTAGTGTTGTCAGCCAATTAACAATATGTTCATTGGCATATGTGATAAGTCCTTGACCAAATTGATGACGGCCATCAAACACAAAGTTTAATACCCCCCTCACACAGTTATCAGTAAGCAATGTTTCTTCATCTAAGTGCACAATCCAATCATTTTCAGCAAGGATATTAACACTATCCTCCAAGCAATACTGCAATGCTCTTGATTTAAATAAAGCACCTGATTTAGTCTTATATTCAGCTGGCACAACCACTTCCCTTACTCTCCTGTGCTTTGGTAAATTAATTGCTTTGTCAGTCACAACTTCAATCATAAAGTTTTCCATTCCCACATCAATACATGTGTTCATGTTTCTGGTTACATTATCTCTTACTAATTTTGGAAAGTCCCCTCTAGTCACAATTCTAATACATATAAAAGGTGCTAGCAAAGGTGAACCCTTTAGTTTCACATTTCCTGGGAAGGCATTGAATAATGTTAATCCTGCAAAATTGCATAAGACTTGAGGTGTTGTTAGTAGAGTAAATAGTCTTAATACATATAAAATGATTGTGCCATATATTCCATATCTCTCCCAGGGATCAATTGTTTCTTTTTCTTTATCACCTAAATTTATTGCTCCAGCAAATACAAGAAAAAGGAATATAAATGATATGAAAAACGTGCAGTGCAGTAAATGTTTCACTCTTCCCCTTAGCATCCTGAAACAAATATTTACTATGACATTTCTGTTTCTTCTAAAAGGAGGAAAGGACTGATTTAGGGCTGTAATTCTAGATTGTTTTGTTAAAATTAGAATGATGGATAAATGAAGTCTTAAGATAAAATTAAATATAACCTGGAGTCTATGCAAACCTAAACAATAGGTTCATAAAGTCAAATATTTAAAAATGTTTGTATTTATAGTGTTAAACAATGGAGTCTTATTTTTTTGATAAGAATTCATTTTTTTATCTTTAAACCTGCACCGATCACCGACTCCAGACTACTGGGAACGGGATAAGAATAGACCCATTTTCCTTAGTGGAATATACTTATCCCTAGCAATAAGAATGCGGTTATAAATTCCCGAAATAAAAAATCTCAGGATTCTCACAACCATGGCACTAAGGGTTTTATTAGTGTATCTAAATATTTTATGAAATAAATTTTAGCCAACAATTTGGAGTAAGATATTACTTACCTTGAGACTTGTGCCGAATAATTACTAAATCCAACGCAGCCACAATTTATTATAAAATTTGGCAATGACAAGTGATTAACAATAATTCTATAAATAATATGAATAGTCAAAAAACTACACAATTATCGTTTTATTTAAAAAAATACAAACACGCCCCACATAAACCACTGCTTTTGACAAACACAGCAACATTCATTCATTTGACAATCTACGCGGACGGAAGATAAGCCATTGGCCATTGAGCCTTGAGCATGGAATTTATAGTACTATCGCAATCAACTAATCCTAGCAATCGGTTGCGGAACTGAGATAGAAACAAAATCAATGAAGAGAATATTCGGTTAGTTTTTTTGTCTGGATCACTGTATTTTTAGCTATTCATAGACAATTCGCAAGTGGTGCACGAGAAAATAATTTACACTATGTCTACACTCTTTCTATATTTTTTACTGAATTCAGAATAATTTTATGAAAGCAAATCATTATTATTAATAATAACATTGTGCAATCATTTTTACATGTATCGTACTACATTATTATCGGCAGGTGCCATAGTCTCCACAGTTTCCCATATCCTAGTCCATCAACATCCCATCACAATAACCCAAGTAGGTAGTGTATTTCATATTTAACGATAGTTTAGCACAGAACCGGGGATTGTCCTTGGGTATGTTATATATATACATTTCTATAGTGTATACAGGGATAATTTGCAATAGCTCTATTACAGAACACTACATGGTCATGGCCCATTTACCTTCCATCAACAGTGTTAGGAAATCAAACAATGTCTGGAAACTTAAACGAAGAAGACTTAACCTGAACTGAGGCGAACGACGCCACTGATCAGTCTGGCGTCATTCCATTCCATCATTCTGGTCCGAATCTGACCCCAGAAAAAAGGAGGTGAGGGACCTTAGAGTGAGGGACAGTATCCTCTTCCTGGAGCACTTGGTACCCGCGGGGTCGCTACTCCCCGTCATCCGCCTCAGGGAAATTTAATTGATCGTCTAGGGAGCGCTAATGATAATTTGTAAATATTACAGAACAATTATTCCATATAGCAATAATGAAAATGTCATTTGATAATTTGGCAGCTGTCTTAGTGATGTGATGGCGATGGCGTGAACGTGAAATAGTTTTTCATTTACATTTATATTTATTTCATACTCTGAAATATATACGCCAAATGAAAACATGTGAAATGTTGATACAAATCGATTTCCTACAACTTTCAAGTGCTAATGTACAATGCTGAGGCGGAACCTTCATTCTGAGACTGGAAGAGAAAGTGTCTCAAATAGTAAATAACGGGTCGATAGAAATATGTCTGTCTCTGATTTATCTGTTGGATGTCGTTTTGCCGATTATTTTGCGATATGCGGCCTCGATTTTGACTCCGGATTGGAGCCTGATAGGCTGTGCGGTACGTAGTGGTCTTAAATCTAGGTATTTTGTTCGCCTAGAGAAATATAAAAAAAACTGTCATCAATTCTCATCTTTCATTATAGGTGATAATTTACATGTATCTCCACTGGATCGTTCTTACAAAGGAAAAATTCTAGCTCACTACCCTGACAATATATCAAGCAACCCTTTTGATGAACATGCAGTATGTATGGTAAGTGTTCAGTGATAGTTTAAATTATGTGTCAATGTGTAAAGTCTTTGTCTGTATTCAGTACAGTTAATTTAGACAAGACACATGTTATTGAATGAATATTATTATTTTAAAATTAAACTTTAAAAGTGATATAGTATTTAAGAAATATTATAATGCAAGCAACATATTCTATGATAACATTTGTGTCTTCAACAGCTTTGTTTACCAGCTGGCCTTCAATTTCGAACACAAAAACATTCACTAGAACCCAAGTTTCATAGCTTTGTAGTAACAAGAGAAAATGCATCCCGATATTATGGATTCAGCCTCATATTTTATGAAGAAGTCAGGAACAGAAATATTTGCAGTGCCATGCACACATTACAGGTAAATAAAATTGTGTCTGTTTTCATTATTGCTATGAGAAAATATGTGCCAGAATTCTAAGTGTACTTAAATATTTGTTTTTTTTTAGGCAATGTATATTACAGAGTTATCCAGTGGTCAGACTCCTCCTGGCCACAGAAAGGCATCTGGTAAAGAGAGCTCCAGGTCACTTCCCAGATCATTTAAACTAACACCTCACAGTGGTGCTGCACTGACATACTATGATATAGCCAAAGACAAACTGTATGTTGCCAAAAGTATAGCACTTATATGTCAGTACCCATATGTGAGGGTAGCACAGTTGTTTTTAGAAAATTTATTCAGGTGAGTTTAAATAAAATACACAGTCAATATTCTTAACGACAATTCATACTTATTATGTGACAAATTATTAAGACCACTAAGGATCTGTTATGTTACTAAAAAGCCAATATTGACAAATATGCATATAATTATGATTAAGAGTATAAATTAGGAAATATTACTTGTAAAAATACTTGAGTGAATGAAGTAATGCAACTTGGTTAAGTAGTTGTTTATTTCAAAGAGGTTGTATTCATCTGTTCCAAATTTGAACATATGAAAACCAAATATGAAAACATCTCAACATCTCAAAATGATTTGTTTTAGATCTCTCCCAAGGCAGCCTGGCCCTGGACTAAGTCCAGAGTCTTATGTGTATAATTTACTTTACGAAGTACCAGTGCCACTTCCCGGTCAAGCTTTACGTCTATATGTGCCTCCTTCAGAACCTCATTTAGATCCAATTCCTGTTGTAAGTATGATTTTAATTCTTTGGTGATCCCTGAGCTTCTATTAGTATATCTTTAATTACATACTTGTGTTAATAACAAAACTACAAATTTTTAGTTGGCTAATGAAAGTAATCTCTTAAAACTGAATGATTTTTGCAAAAAGTTTTTGTATTATGTTTGTTTGCTCACACAAACAAATGATGGCTACCTTTTAATAAATACTTTTATTCCAGGTGATAAGAATGCCAAATCACCCTGATGAGTTACCCCTTTTGGACTATCCACTCCGAGCAATGTTTTCAACATTAGGTGTGGAATGTGTTGTGCAGCTTTTCACATGTGTTCTTTTGGAACATCAAGTTTTACTCAGGTCTAGTGGTGAGTATAATAATATAAGTGAGATTTTGAACAGTAAATTGCAGTTTTAGATCTACATGAATACTATTTCAGAATTTTTTAACATGAAAACTCCCTAAATATTTTGTCTTACTTTATGTACTTCTTTTATAATTATTTTTAACTAGCTTCCGCCAGCGGTTTCACCCGCTCTCCCGTGGGAACTACTGCGCGCACCCAGATAAAAAGTAGCCTTCCTCGATAAATGGGCTATCTAACACTGAAAGAATTTTTCAAATCGGACCAATAGTTCCTGAGATTAGCGCGTTCAAACAAACAAACTCTTCAGCTTTATAATATTAGTATAGATTTTCACGTGTCCTTTGAAGTTGTTTTTTTGCCGTAATATGAGAAGCCTCACAATTAATTGTTTATGTCTGTCATAAATAATGTTGCCCTTTTTCCACAGACTACAATAAACTAATGTTAGTGGCAGAATGCATAGTGTCGCTGCTACTACCGTTTACATGGGCGCATGTCTATGTGCCAATACTACCGGCCCCACTCTATCACTTCCTCGACGCGCCAGTGCCATTCGTCATGGGTATAGTACAATGCACTTTATAATAGAGGTCAATAGGCCACAGACAATTTAATGCTGCTTATCTACTTCATTAAGTAGCGCTAATGGCTTTGGATTGAAGGAGTAATTCTTGTTGCGAAAGATGTATTATTCTTAAGTATCTCTCAGCTAATTACTGTGTTGTTTTCAATAAGGTTTGACATATTCCTTTACTGTCAATAGGTCTTCATGCTGATAGTGGAGCTATGAATATGGGACCAAATGGTCCTCGGAGCATCGCGCTCGGCTCTGAAGCAGCTCTTTGTTTAGTCGACATTGACAAACCTGACATACAACTGCCTGAAGAATTGCCCATATTCCCGCATAGGACGCCCTTCATTGAAGAACTGAATCATGTTTTAGATAAGCATCAGGTAAGGCAACTGATAGGATTGAAACAGTATTTTTAGTTCCCTCGTAAATCAAGTCACCAATTTCAGCTCGTTAAATTTAGCTGCTTTTAAAGTACTATCTAATTAAGCATTCATTGGTTTAATTATCATATAATCTGCATGTCTAAAAGATTGGATAAACCAATTGATATACGCAATTATTTGATAAGATCGTGATAATGTTAATTGCTTACTAATGTTAGTATTTTTATCGACAGATTCAAAGACCCGAGACTGAACCAACGAAGCTCGGCGTGCCAATAAATGGAACATCTTACAAACATATGAGCGACAGTATGAGCAGCAGTTGCACTTTACCCTCAGGTATAAAATGTTTAACTTGCTTATACAGTTAATTTTTAATAAAAATATTCAATAATATAGGCAGACTGTCTCCGATAAATACCATTAAAATTTATTTGGCATAAAATTTTTGCCCTATTTTAANTGAAAACATCTCAACATCTCAAAATGATTTGTTTTAGATCTCTCCCAAGGCAGCCTGGCCCTGGACTAAGTCCAGAGTCTTATGTGTATAATTTACTTTACGAAGTACCAGTGCCACTTCCCGGTCAAGCTTTACGTCTATATGTGCCTCCTTCAGAACCTCATTTAGATCCAATTCCTGTTGTAAGTATGATTTTAATTCTTTGGTGATCCCTGAGCTTCTATTAGTATATCTTTAATTACATACTTGTGTTAATAACAAAACTACAAATTTTTAGTTGGCTAATGAAAGTAATCTCTTAAAACTGAATGATTTTTGCAAAAAGTTTTTGTATTATGTTTGTTTGCTCACACAAACAAATGATGGCTACCTTTTAATAAATACTTTTATTCCAGGTGATAAGAATGCCAAATCACCCTGATGAGTTACCCCTTTTGGACTATCCACTCCGAGCAATGTTTTCAACATTAGGTGTGGAATGTGTTGTGCAGCTTTTCACATGTGTTCTTTTGGAACATCAAGTTTTACTCAGGTCTAGTGGTGAGTATAATAATATAAGTGAGATTTTGAACAGTAAATTGCAGTTTTAGATCTACATGAATACTATTTCAGAATTTTTTAACATGAAAACTCCCTAAATATTTTGTCTTACTTTATGTACTTCTTTTATAATTATTTTTAACTAGCTTCCGCCAGCGGTTTCACCCGCTCTCCCGTGGGAACTACTGCGCGCACCCAGATAAAAAGTAGCCTTCCTCGATAAATGGGCTATCTAACACTGAAAGAATTTTTCAAATCGGACCAATAGTTCCTGAGATTAGCGCGTTCAAACAAACAAACTCTTCAGCTTTATAATATTAGTATAGATTTTCACGTGTCCTTTGAAGTTGTTTTTTTGCCGTAATATGAGAAGCCTCACAATTAATTGTTTATGTCTGTCATAAATAATGTTGCCCTTTTTCCACAGACTACAATAAACTAATGTTAGTGGCAGAATGCATAGTGTCGCTGCTACTACCGTTTACATGGGCGCATGTCTATGTGCCAATACTACCGGCCCCACTCTATCACTTCCTCGACGCGCCAGTGCCATTCGTCATGGGTATAGTACAATGCACTTTATAATAGAGGTCAATAGGCCACAGACAATTTAATGCTGCTTATCTACTTCATTAAGTAGCGCTAATGGCTTTGGATTGAAGGAGTAATTCTTGTTGCGAAAGATGTATTATTCTTAAGTATCTCTCAGCTAATTACTGTGTTGTTTTCAATAAGGTTTGACATATTCCTTTACTGTCAATAGGTCTTCATGCTGATAGTGGAGCTATGAATATGGGACCAAATGGTCCTCGGAGCATCGCGCTCGGCTCTGAAGCAGCTCTTTGTTTAGTCGACATTGACAAACCTGACATACAACTGCCTGAAGAATTGCCCATATTCCCGCATAGGACGCCCTTCATTGAAGAACTGAATCATGTTTTAGATAAGCATCAGGTAAGGCAACTGATAGGATTGAAACAGTATTTTTAGTTCCCTCGTAAATCAAGTCACCAATTTCAGCTCGTTAAATTTAGCTGCTTTTAAAGTACTATCTAATTAAGCATTCATTGGTTTAATTATCATATAATCTGCATGTCTAAAAGATTGGATAAACCAATTGATATACGCAATTATTTGATAAGATCGTGATAATGTTAATTGCTTACTAATGTTAGTATTTTTATCGACAGATTCAAAGACCCGAGACTGAACCAACGAAGCTCGGCGTGCCAATAAATGGAACATCTTACAAACATATGAGCGACAGTATGAGCAGCAGTTGCACTTTACCCTCAGGTATAAAATGTTTAACTTGCTTATACAGTTAATTTTTAATAAAAATATTCAATAATATAGGCAGACTGTCTCCGATAAATACCATTAAAATTTATTTGGCATAAAATTTTTGCCCTATTTTAAAATAATCAGCAGTATCCCACAATTTAACTATGTGAATATTTAATTTATTTACCCGTTACTCATTTTAACAAGCCTTCGCTAATATAAATAGAATGACCGACATCTAGTAGTTTTATGATGAATCCTAAAACGGCTTATGTCTTAAACTGCGCAAACTGTTTATGCTTGTAATAACAAGATTATGATCTAGCAACTACGTGTGCAATAAATGGCACGCACATAACGTAGGAAACGCGTGACTTGACCATTACCTCATACCGATGTTATACACGAAATATATTACTACAATGAATTATCATAAGTACATAGCGAAATATTTGTATTTCTTGTTTGTATTGCGGAACCGGTTTAAAAATGCTTTTCATGCAGCAGATATCAAATATAAAGATTCTAGAATACCTACTACATATCCTACCTAAATAAAGTGACCAAAAAGAGACGGTGTACCATTCCTGCTGCCAATTTTTATGTCTCTTTTGCTACAAGCTCGCAGTTTTGTCTTGAGCATTTCACCTGTCAATTTCAGTTTGTATTTTTTTACTAGCCTATAATGTCCCACTGCTGGGCTTTGACCTCTTCATCTTGCTTTCACACTTCCCGATACTTCGACCGAGCTAGTCTAGGTTGTCACGACATCAGTTTACAGAAACAACATGGTGATTTTTTTTTCAGGTGGTCTTCGCCGAAAGCATTCTTTTCACGACGTGTTGGAGTGGGAAGAAAGCCGGCCGTTGAACGCTTCGCCGCCGGCCTCGCCTACACGACGAGCTCCCCTCCGAATGGACGCACTGCAGCGAATAGTCGACATCGTTAAACGAAGCGGTAAATACATGTTATATTATATTTTTATTTTAATAAAAATAGCGAAAAGCCTTCCAGTATAACGTGTACTAAAGACAGTCAATCCTGGGAGAAAAGTCTCTTTTCTGGCGTATATGTATTGATGTTCAGATTTTATAGATTACTTAGCTAATTTCGTCAACTGATAAAAACCTGATATATTTTTCGCTTTTGTGCAATATGTGTTTTTATGGCTTCACCATTTCTGATTGACTGGGTTGTTGAATCATTATACGTGTTAGCTTATTAGGTATTAATCGTGATACAAGTTATATCCGCATTGAACTTATTTGTATTTTCTATTTTTTCTAACTGCAGGTGTTAACATAGATGACGTAGATGCAGACACGGTAATGCCCACTACTAAGAAAAAGATTCTCAATGACGAAGAACAATATAACGAAGACATAAGATTCAATATCGCCATCAGAGAAACATTCCTCAATAGATTTGTGCACATATTTCTTATGTATGAGAACTTCGTCATTATGCCTGATCAGGTGAATATACATTATTTAGCATTTTATTGCCGACTTTTGATCGATTTTATAAATATTAAATATCAATATTATCTTTTAGGACCGTGAATCGTGGCTGACATCCCGTGAGTCGATGGTGAACTTTGATAAAGCATCATTCCTATCGGATCAACCGCAGCGCCACAGGCCTTTCCTCTCTCGATTCCTTGAAACTCAGATGTTCGCCACACTTATCGACAACAAGATCATGGGAAACTGGGGCGAATACGACGCTAATCTGCAAGTCTTTGAACATCGGATCAAGACTGTCAGGTAACGTAAATAATGACTAGAGAGAACCATATTAACGACACATAATGTTGGAAATTTATCGATAAATTGAAAATGATGTGACTTTAATGTGGTTCTGCCTTATGACACTAGCATGTCAATTGGGTTTACCATGGACGATGGGAAATATATTCGGATTTGAATGAAATTCGGTGCACCGATCGACACGCAACTGCATACTAACGTCAAGCTACTTGGGATAATAACGAGCAATAAACAATAGAAATGTTTGTCTAACCCAAATCACTCACGGCATAATTTAAGATCTCAATTTTATAAGAAGCATGTAGCAAGAATTCTATAGAACTTTGGAAACTACGACTATTAAAAATAAGGCTCCTGTAAGCATATAGATACGCGCGACAGTTACCCAACGCGACTGTTATGAGAGCGAATCATGATCCTAATTAAAGTAACAGGTATCTATCCTTTGGAAATATATTGCGCCAGTTCTAAAACCATCTCTGTAGGGCTCAATCTCCCGTAGCAGATTACTGAGAGCATATATGACACAATTTAATAAAGTGATTAGTTTGGGAGTAGTTAGCAGGCGTTAGTGCGAGTCGGTGCGGCGGTGCGACAGTGGGTGCGACAGTGGGTGCGTGTTGCAGGCGGCGCACGGGCGAGATGGGCGCGCGCGGGTACTGCGTGTGGGCGGGCGCGGGCGCGGGCGCGGCGCCGGCCGCGTCGCTGGAGGTGGGCGCGCCGGCCGAGC
>NWSH02000050.1:5594575-5615986 GCA_002382865.2 Heliothis virescens | reverse complement strand
GCCGAGCGCCTGCCGCACCGCGCCGCCTACTACCGCGCCTTCCCCGCGCGCCTCGACGCCGCCGCGCTCGCGCGCCCGCCCGCGCCCGACGCCAGGTGCGCCGTCCCGCCCGACGCCTCTCTGCGATCCGGCACTAGCACTGAACAAATATTCTAAAATCGATTAATTAAACTATATATATAATCAATTTTCTTACGTCAAAACAATATACAGCCCCAAACGCCTACTTTTTATAACATTTATTGGCAAATAGCACATTATTGAGTTACTATAAATTATTCTTAATTTAAAAATTGATTATTTTCCATACGTTCGTGCTAGGCTGTGAATACCCCGATCGCAGCGGGCGCGCTTCGTGTAGTTTCGTCCCGCGTCACTCCCCATATTGTATTGTCCGAAGTTTAGTTGATGAAGCCTATACTAGCCGCTTTGTTCAACTAACCGCGAGTGCAGCTTTCGTGATAAGATAATCGTAGATCTCGTGTTTGCGTCTTCAAAGATGTTTGTATTGCTGCCGAGACTTGCATGTTGCCCCACACGATTAGCACCGAGATAACAATTTTAGTTAATTAATTAATAATTAATTGAAGCGTAAATACTAGTATTATTTTGAATAACCCTATATTAATACAACATACTTAATAGTAGAATTAATCAAAATTGTTAGCTTGGTGACTGATTTTTGGTCATTTGTTCTGTTTTGAGCGACCTTAAATCTGTCATAGACAACTTGCTTTATATGGCAGCATGCGACTGTATAAGCCTGATAATGTATGTTATTAGTCAATTAACACTACCGTGTAGTGCGTTTAATGTATCTGTGGCTTCAGAAAAATATTATATTGCTTCCATAATGTACAAACAACTACCAAAACAAATACTACTTGGTATGTTAATGAATCTCAAGCGCTTATGTATATCACGATAGCATAACTATCAGAAAAGTTCTTTACAAACTGTGATACGCGTTATTTTCTTGGAAAAAGGCTTTGAAATTATTATTTTCTCAGTATTTAATACCTGAATATTTTGTAAAAGATTATTTTTTTGCAAAATATACCAAATGTTAAAATAATAAATACAGTATGTATACCGGCATGGTATTGATTAAAGTTTATAAAAATAATTATTTTTGATTAAAAATAATATAATTTACACACCAGTTATTTTAATCAAATTACAAAATATGTATATTCACGTGTATGATATAAGCGAAGCTTTATACTTTTCGATATCGTATCAATTACGTTCTTGTACAGTGTGCTACCATTTTCCGTTAAATAATACTTACCCAGTTAGGCGTAATTCTCATAACAACTAAGGGTTAGTTGATGGCGTCCTAGCCGATTGCCGGCCAAAGGGTTAGTTATAGAGTACACTACTAAGGCAGCAAGACTAAGCAGCTCATTTTATTTGTTATATGAATTTCTAAAGAAGGGCTTATTTACTTTTACGAACGAATGAGTTTTTGGCATCGTTAATCTGAAAAGTGTGAGAAAAAAATGTTATAGTATTATAGATACATTGAAACAAAACAAAGCTGTCTAAATTATTTAATCAAACTAACCAAAAACTGAAAAACGAGCTCTAACTGACTTCAACGTTAGAAAAAATATTGACCTATGTAGATAGAAGGTGCTACAATAATTTGTCTACATAATTCCTTTAACTATACTACCTAAAGAGAAGTTACACTCATTGGTTACACAGTGGTCGTCTTTTTGAGATTGTAGGTCATAATTTCGTTATAGTTTTGTATATGTGATTATTAGCGTAGTCAGAAGCTCAGCTCACGACAAAACCTTTAAAGCTCAGTGTATTATGACGAATTTTAAAGTATTTAGGTAATATAATTTGTAATAAGATCGTAATCCGAATTGATTTATCGTTACTCGTATGGTAACAAATTCATTAAGTAATCATTGAGTTAGTTTTTGAAGGGCTTTAACATTTTTATTAAATTGACTTACAACTTTATGTGCTTCATGAATGTGTACATTGTACCTCTACTTGATATTCATGCTTGCTTAAGTCACTCTTCAGCAAGACGCGGCTCGCGACAACCGCGTATGGCCAATGCGACAAAAGTCTCGAGCTGCCTCTCTCCGAAGGGTGCCTTAAATCGTGGTCGAAGCCCTTAAAAATCTGACCTGAGGAATATTATTAATTCTGAATGTTGTGATAGTCAATGTTTTGTACTTCAAGTGCATGTTTGTTTATATTGCATGCAGTATCAAATACATTCATGTAATAATTTGTATGTGATTCTATATGTTTTATAGTGATACTCGAAAGATATATTTTGTCCGATTCTATTTATTCATTAAATTATTTTTGTTTCGTTTTTCTGACTTAACTTTTTATTTTACACAGTTATATTGTTATAAAAATACATATTTTGTACTTAGTTAATTTACGTTGACAGATCTTCCCATAATAAGGTAACTCCATAATGCAATCTAATGTTTTATTTAATCTAGGCTTTATGTATGTAAATAAGAGTATGTTAAAATAAAGTTATTTATATTTAATGCTACGTATTTTGAATGTTCGTTAACCTGTTCCTTTAGTTTATTTGCTGATGTACCCTTGTCTTGTGGCAATAATGTGCGCGAGTTGTATTATGTATCGCTGTACCTATTGTTGATGCATTATATACTATATGTTTATATAACAAATTATAGGCCATATATATTCATGAAACAGTCTCATGCATATCGCCTGCATATGGAATATTGTGTTGTCTGCATGTAACTCGCGCTACTACTAAAACGAGACCGTGAAAAAACATCCCAACCTAAGTGCTTTTTGCTATGCCAGCTTTTCATGTAATGTAGGGTAATTCTAAATCGTTTTACGTTATATTATGTTCATATTTCAGGACAAACAGTCTTAAACGCATAAAGAACGCGAAATGGCAAGTAAAGGATGTTCCACCGGAGCTGCTACTGGGCGACATTAGTCGGAGGCTGTCCACTGAAGTTACGCCTGCGGCCATTGCTCAGAACAACAGAGCGTTTGTTGAGAAACTTCTCAAGGTATTTGAACCTTTTCTATAACTTACTACTGACTTGTTGTACTAACTTATATTTACTTATAATTTTATATATTCCAGGAGTGCAAAAGCAAAACGAAGAGGATGCTTCTGGAGAAGATGGGCACAGAAGAATCCGATCTAGGTTTAGGATGTGAGGTTTCCATAACAGGTGTAGAAGAGAGCACCATGATCGCGTCACTCTGCGATCTTTTAGAGAGGCTGTGGTCGCACGGTTTGCAACATAAAATGGGGAAGTCGGCGCTTTGGATGCATCTAACTAACTACCAAGAGTTGGAGCAATGCAGCAATTCTACTAAACCCATCGATCCGAACTATCTTACGCCCGGTAAGCTGCCTTCAATCTCGCTAATGACTGTTACTTGTTAAATGTGCAGATAAATAAATGTACGTCAACTCCATTCCAACACTCCGTTGGCCCATAATTCCACTATTGGTATTTATTTCTCAAATAATTTTCAATCGAAAAAATAATGAAATGTAATGTAGGGCGACGGAAGATCATCGTACGTGTGCTTTTATACGAATTGACCAATATGTATCAACAAGTCTTCGTTGTTACTATCAAGTTAGATGTACTTAATTCTCAATTTATAATGTCTTAAATTTTTGAATTGTATATCTATGTTATCAATCATTATCATTGTATTGCTTTGGAACATGCAGCTTTGGCTTGGTGTGTGTTGCGCAAAAGGCTCGACTGTAAGTAATGTATTTCTACTTCATTACAAATTAAATTCCGCAAAGGGAAAGAAATCAGTTAATATAATATTCACTAATCAAATACAGATCTATCGTCGGTGGGTGCCGAAGTTGAGGCTCACCAGAGCACGAGTTCAGGAAGTCGTTCCCGGGACAGTTCCCGGGGAGGGTCACGGGATAGCTCTCGAGATCGTCTCAGCAACTCCGGAACCTTGGAAAGGAAGTCAGCTCAACCCGCCAACCCTTTACGTCCTCTGCCAGAGAGCCTGACATTTGACATGAGGTCAGTCAATAAAAGGATGATACTTAACCGTCTTCCTAGAAAGGAGGAGATTCTCAATTGATCTTAGCAAAATTAGTACTATAATACCGCTTCTAGGTACCGTCAACAAAATAGTTTTTTTTTATTGTTACAGAAATGTACAAGCAATGACAGACATTAAAACTGAAATAGGCTACGCTCGCGCTTGGGTCCGATTGTCATTAGAGAAAAAGTTGCTATCGAAACATCTTCGAGAACTTCTTGCTGATACTACACTGCTAAGGTCCCAATATAAACGGACAGCTTTCCTTCGCTGCGAAGAAGAAAGGGAACAGTTTCTATATCACCTGCTCACGTTGAATGCGGTTGATTATTTCTGCTTTACCAACACTTATCCTACTACCAGTAAGTACATAAAACCCTATCTCATTATCTATTAATATTTCAGAAATGTTCTAACGGTAAAATTCGTTCTAATAAGTAGGGATAAATTATAAATGCCTTTACAGAATTGCCATATCGAGTCCTCATCGTGCCATCTCGTAAAGCAAGTCAGACCACCGCCAACTGTTGGATCTCAATATCTGGAGCGAATGGCGAATCTACGCCAAAAATACCTATACCGCGTAACACTAACGAATTTGTATTTCACGTAAGTTTGTTTCCATCTACAATAGCCTTAGAAATGCATGGTATTGGAAAGTGAAATTTTCTTTTTATGTTTTTGTTATATAGCACAAAAACTTGGGAATTCTGTCGACACTACGCATCGGACATGACAACTCTGGACTATCGCCGCGATGGCTTCTCGATCAAGTTTACGTGAGGAATGAAGTGACTGGACATACATACACGTAAGTTTCTTTCACAGTGATTTGTTTGTTGAGACTTTGAAAGTGTGTTAACGGGTTAAAAAATTGTGTAGAAGTTACAATAATTGATTACTACAATTTCAGATCACTTTAATTATAACCCTAAACCTTAGTACAAAAGTGAAAATGAAGTGAATTTCACACAATGTGGGCTACTTCAAGAATTTTGCAAACCAGCTTATTATAAAGCGAAACTTGATTACACAAGCTAATATTAAAGAAATAATATCTAGAATGTTCTGAGTAGGTTCCCGTGCAACCGCTGGCTGGGGTCGGGCGTGGACGACGGGTCGACGGAGCGGCTGCTGGTGGCGGCGCGCATGCGCAGCGGCGCCACGCCGCGCTCGCCCGCGCCGCCGCCGCCCGCGCCGCCCACGCCCACCACCACGCACCTCTCCACCTCCACCATACAGCACATGATCGGTACATTCTACCATACCATGCGAAGCGTTTTTGTTTACGTCTGACTGCCTTTGTACGTTATTTTGCATTCCAAATTTTTAAATATCGGGTGTCGGGGATTGGTCGACGCATAGCTGCGTAAGTCGCTGGTGGGGTGTTTTCCGAGTGCCTTTTGACCACGTTGATATTAATATCTGCAATGCTTGTTACTAACTAAGCAGTACTTCTCAGCAGCTCTAACTTTGCAGAAAACAAACAATTTCGAAGTGTTTTTACTATGTTTCTATTATATTGACTTAAAAAACTTTCTCAGGTGACTGTGTAAACGCGATAGTAAAGTGGCACTATCAATCGAAGAGAGAAAAGGATGCAAATTCACTCAGTGTGCTGCTTTGTGGTGAAAATGGATTAGTAAAGTGCTTGGAGCAAGCTTTCCTGTGTGGATTTAAGTCTGTGCGGCTGTTTGGAAAGAATCTTTTCATCTGGGATTACTTCGGTAAGGCTTACATTTTAGTTACGTAGTATTCCTAGATTGAAGTGAGTGACTCCTGGAGTCTAGCGCATTTTGTTATCGTTATACGTGAAGTAATTCATCATTATCACCAAGTGTAAAACACTTAAAAAAGTGGAGTCCCTTCCCACGTTTCTGATATGTGTATGTATGTATATATCATCCGAATCGGCTAAGTGGTAAGCGAAAAGCGTAAATTACTCTCAATTCTAATAAGTTTATTTTTTCTGTAGCTAAAGTCAAAGATGAGTTCAAAATGAGCTTATGCGACGAGCCGACGACACAAAATAACAAGAGCTGTGGCATGGCTTACAACTGCCGACAGGATCAGGAACACAGAGCCATATGGCGTTGTTACTGTCACCTTATGGACGAAATCAATTCCGTGGGCCGGACGCTGGGGAAAGATGGCAAATTTCAACTCTTTATATGCCTCAGTTTGCGGTGAGTAACCTCCCATCGCTGTTCAACGTGTGTTATAAGAGATGGCCCAATTTTCAAAAATGCATAGTTGTATTGTTCATCAAATAGACTTTTTTTATTGGTCCAATACCTGTGAACAGTATTTAAACAAATTAATAACACGCAAGTAAAAACAACTTATTCTATTTTCAGTGAACACTGGCTCCATCGTATGCTAGTGCCGATGTCGATGACACGCGTCACCGTCGAGATGTATGAAGAACAGAGTTTCCTGCGCAAGCGTGGCCTCCTTACATTCCTCAGGCAAATTCTCGAACCACTTGATGAATTCGATATCGTTCTGGAAAATTCCCTCACGCAAGGCATTTAAATTGATTCGTATTAAGTATATATTGTTTAACCAGTGGTAAAACCGGTTCTAAATCCGACGAACCAACTATTTACCACTCCAAAATATATTTTTATACTTATGTAAAAGCAAATACTCAGTTTGTGTTTATTTGATATTAGCAATCAGGGTCTGATTATTTTGTAGTTTTATTGTTAAGTTTTAAATGTGATTATTATTTCTGTTAACTTGCCAGATGATCCAAAGATTTTATTTTTATAATAACGGTGCTTATGAATAAGTTCAATTAAGTAACTTTTTTTTAACATAGATTATACTTTTACTAGATACTCCTGTTAGCTTTATATGTATCATTATGATATGATTAATTTGTGACATTTTATTTGTTATTTCAATCGTTATTTTTATTTGATGAAGAATATTATGAAATTACTCAAAGATTGATGTTTAAATATGATTCAAATATTTTTCAGGGAAACACAGCACAGAGTAAACTATCCACCGCATAATTTTAAACTACAAATATTTAAAACTTTATATGTGATTTATTTAGATGTAAGATGAATGGAATTTGTATTGCGTGGATTGGTTCTAATAAGTAGGGATAAATTATAAATGCCTTTACAGAATTGCCATATCGAGTCCTCATCGTGCCATCTCGTAAAGCAAGTCAGACCACCGCCAACTGTTGGATCTCAATATCTGGAGCGAATGGCGAATCTACGCCAAAAATACCTATACCGCGTAACACTAACGAATTTGTATTTCACGTAAGTTTGTTTCCATCTACAATAGCCTTAGAAATGCATGGTATTGGAAAGTGAAATTTTCTTTTTATGTTTTTGTTATATAGCACAAAAACTTGGGAATTCTGTCGACACTACGCATCGGACATGACAACTCTGGACTATCGCCGCGATGGCTTCTCGATCAAGTTTACGTGAGGAATGAAGTGACTGGACATACATACACGTAAGTTTCTTTCACAGTGATTTGTTTGTTGAGACTTTGAAAGTGTGTTAACGGGTTAAAAAATTGTGTAGAAGTTACAATAATTGATTACTACAATTTCAGATCACTTTAATTATAACCCTAAACCTTAGTACAAAAGTGAAAATGAAGTGAATTTCACACAATGTGGGCTACTTCAAGAATTTTGCAAACCAGCTTATTATAAAGCGAAACTTGATTACACAAGCTAATATTAAAGAAATAATATCTAGAATGTTCTGAGTAGGTTCCCGTGCAACCGCTGGCTGGGGTCGGGCGTGGACGACGGGTCGACGGAGCGGCTGCTGGTGGCGGCGCGCATGCGCAGCGGCGCCACGCCGCGCTCGCCCGCGCCGCCGCCGCCCGCGCCGCCCACGCCCACCACCACGCACCTCTCCACCTCCACCATACAGCACATGATCGGTACATTCTACCATACCATGCGAAGCGTTTTTGTTTACGTCTGACTGCCTTTGTACGTTATTTTGCATTCCAAATTTTTAAATATCGGGTGTCGGGGATTGGTCGACGCATAGCTGCGTAAGTCGCTGGTGGGGTGTTTTCCGAGTGCCTTTTGACCACGTTGATATTAATATCTGCAATGCTTGTTACTAACTAAGCAGTACTTCTCAGCAGCTCTAACTTTGCAGAAAACAAACAATTTCGAAGTGTTTTTACTATGTTTCTATTATATTGACTTAAAAAACTTTCTCAGGTGACTGTGTAAACGCGATAGTAAAGTGGCACTATCAATCGAAGAGAGAAAAGGATGCAAATTCACTCAGTGTGCTGCTTTGTGGTGAAAATGGATTAGTAAAGTGCTTGGAGCAAGCTTTCCTGTGTGGATTTAAGTCTGTGCGGCTGTTTGGAAAGAATCTTTTCATCTGGGATTACTTCGGTAAGGCTTACATTTTAGTTACGTAGTATTCCTAGATTGAAGTGAGTGACTCCTGGAGTCTAGCGCATTTTGTTATCGTTATACGTGAAGTAATTCATCATTATCACCAAGTGTAAAACACTTAAAAAAGTGGAGTCCCTTCCCACGTTTCTGATATGTGTATGTATGTATATATCATCCGAATCGGCTAAGTGGTAAGCGAAAAGCGTAAATTACTCTCAATTCTAATAAGTTTATTTTTTCTGTAGCTAAAGTCAAAGATGAGTTCAAAATGAGCTTATGCGACGAGCCGACGACACAAAATAACAAGAGCTGTGGCATGGCTTACAACTGCCGACAGGATCAGGAACACAGAGCCATATGGCGTTGTTACTGTCACCTTATGGACGAAATCAATTCCGTGGGCCGGACGCTGGGGAAAGATGGCAAATTTCAACTCTTTATATGCCTCAGTTTGCGGTGAGTAACCTCCCATCGCTGTTCAACGTGTGTTATAAGAGATGGCCCAATTTTCAAAAATGCATAGTTGTATTGTTCATCAAATAGACTTTTTTTATTGGTCCAATACCTGTGAACAGTATTTAAACAAATTAATAACACGCAAGTAAAAACAACTTATTCTATTTTCAGTGAACACTGGCTCCATCGTATGCTAGTGCCGATGTCGATGACACGCGTCACCGTCGAGATGTATGAAGAACAGAGTTTCCTGCGCAAGCGTGGCCTCCTTACATTCCTCAGGCAAATTCTCGAACCACTTGATGAATTCGATATCGTTCTGGAAAATTCCCTCACGCAAGGCATTTAAATTGATTCGTATTAAGTATATATTGTTTAACCAGTGGTAAAACCGGTTCTAAATCCGACGAACCAACTATTTACCACTCCAAAATATATTTTTATACTTATGTAAAAGCAAATACTCAGTTTGTGTTTATTTGATATTAGCAATCAGGGTCTGATTATTTTGTAGTTTTATTGTTAAGTTTTAAATGTGATTATTATTTCTGTTAACTTGCCAGATGATCCAAAGATTTTATTTTTATAATAACGGTGCTTATGAATAAGTTCAATTAAGTAACTTTTTTTTAACATAGATTATACTTTTACTAGATACTCCTGTTAGCTTTATATGTATCATTATGATATGATTAATTTGTGACATTTTATTTGTTATTTCAATCGTTATTTTTATTTGATGAAGAATATTATGAAATTACTCAAAGATTGATGTTTAAATATGATTCAAATATTTTTCAGGGAAACACAGCACAGAGTAAACTATCCACCGCATAATTTTAAACTACAAATATTTAAAACTTTATATGTGATTTATTTAGATGTAAGATGAATGGAATTTGTATTGCGTGGATTACTTTTAAGTCGGATCTACTAAGCTAATGCATACTAAAACAATAATAAATAGTAAGTTACTACGTTATATCAATTATATAGTAGACAGCTAGTAGAGTTCCACAAAGATCTCGAAATTTCTAAAAATCATTCTCCATGTCCATTCTAAATTATTCAAAAAAAAAGCTATCACGGCAGTTTTAGCGTTCATTGCAAGCAAATATTAATAGTGCGGCTTGTTTTGACATGTGCAATTTTAAATGAATAATTTAAATAAATGTTTAGTGGGGCTGTAGAGTACACTTTTACAAACATAGTGTTACCTACTTTCATAAAAATCTGATCGCACATTAATTTTACAACATGGTAAGTAATCTTGGCACAAATAGCCAAATAGTGTACCTAATGGTAATAATGCATTTAATAAAGTTACCGAAATAAACCTTTGCCCCCCAAAAACTCCTCAGCAAGTTATCGTTATTAGACAATGTTTTCACCTCATGCTTGTGTTTCATAGCTACTGTTTCCTAGCACATTCACTTAATGTATTTATATGTAAGCTCATGTTCACATAATATGTGGAAATTATAATTAGTGTAAATCATTCGTCCGTAAGAAAATTCTCTTTTCTTATAGTAATTTCTTCAAGCTAGTAAAATGGTTAACTTATGTAAACAAAAAATACTCAATACGTTAACTTTTGCTCTCTTTTTAATGGTTGTTTGTAGTCCCTGCCGTCCTGCATGTTCATAGTTCATTATCAATAATATTAACTATGCTTGATAACTTTAAACGCACTGTAACATAACAATATGTCAAACAATTTAAAATAGTTTTAAATTTAAATTATTACGATTTACGAAACTTAAAGTTTTGTACACAAGAAACGCGTGCACGGAATTTTGTGCCAAAATAATCAACTAAACATTCAACTGTATACAAGAATGAACATAATAATCTTTTCAATTCCATATGCGTTATAATGAGAGGTCGGAATTCGGTGGAGCTATATATGTAATTGCATGGAAAGATAGTTCCGGAATGTACAGTCACATATAGCCAACAATATTACAAATTACAAATAAATAATAAAATCTTGGTACAGTTTAGCAAACTACTTAAAATCATGGACATTATTTGCTGTGTGAAATCAGTGTAAGTGCACCTAATATAGACCTCCGTTTATAACTAAATAAGTATAGTGAGTGGAAACTTAAAATTACATTCTGGAAGTTTTCATAAACTAAACATTGTGATACAGAAGTAATTTGTTCAAATGGGAAATCATCGACTTAATTGCTGTTTATAAAAAGTCATGCTCTCGTTATTTCATTGAGGTTTTAATTCACAGCAACAAATGATCAAGATCTTAAACTAAATACTAATATTTTTATATACTTACATGGTTTCTCAGGTATATGTAAAATATGTATAGAGATTAGAGGTATATTATAAACTTAATATTATGTATGTACCACAATTTGTTCAATTCAAAGCAGTTGGTGACCGACATTTTATAGTAAAACCAGGGATTCCTTGCATTAAAATAGTATACTGTTGATTAAGTCTTGAACCAATAACTGAAGTAGTGTTTTAGTTTACTTTCGTAGTTTTAAATGTATTGTATTTGTAAATTGTGTCTGCAAGTCTTCCTACGCTGATTACATGATGAAAAAGTACCAAAGAAAAATGACATTTTTAAAACTGATTGATAAGTTTAAATAGTCAGCTACTGAAATAGTTATGTCCAGTAAATAAAGTTGATGAACTTCATCTGTAGTTTATTATAAGGTATTCTTAGATATCCTTTTTCCAGATCAAAATTGAAAAGTGTATTTATGTGTGAACAAGAGGGCACGAGCGGACCGAGCGTGAATTTTTTTTAATTTGATTAACCAAATGGAAAAAAAACGTAGTAATATAATTTCCTTTTTTTAACCGACTTCCCAAATCGAGTAACGATTTCTCGAAGACGCCTAGACCGATTTGAAAAATTCTTTATATGAAAGAGTATGCTTGCAGTTGGGTCCCATTGTCACCAGTTCAGGGTCGGATGATGGAAACCCTGAGAAATTGAGAGAACTCTTCAAATTTTATAGGTGAAAACTTGATATTCTATATCGATGATACTATTACGGGAACTGACTGTCACTGTGGGTATTAAAAATATTATAGTTTTAGACCCGAAAACTGAAAAGCATAAAATAAAAATAAAAAATTACATAGAAACAACCGACTTCACCTAAAACTTTCCACATGGCTCTAGAAGTCGGTGGCAAAATAAACACAGTCAACAGACCTGCAGACACCGACTGTGAAGTCGGTTTTGTTTTTTGACCATTCATTCGAATGTCACGTTTTAACTCATGCGTGCCTACTATTTTCGAGAGTTGATTATATATATCAGGGCTTCCATAATCAGATGTCAGATCTGATGGAAATGGAACCGTTTGGGAAGCAAACCCAATACCGCAACTAAACTTGTGCGCCCCGTGCGGAGGTGCAGGTAATCTGAATGGAATGCGAGAGCGACGTGAGCGCATTTCTTGCTAGTTCGAGGACTAAAGACTAAGAGTAGACAAAGAGTAGTAAGTAACCGAAGGGAGCAAAATACTTAACTAATCATAGAACAAAGACAGGGGTGACAACTGAATGCAAGTTGGTTCCCGTTGATGCTTGGTACCCGGGGCGGACCACACCCTCCCCCCTTGTTGCCCTTACTGGTTATCAATAATGCCTACAGTCGTGCGTAGTTATTCATAGTAGAAGCCCCAAGTTTCTTGAACATTTAGTTAATAGAAAAAAAATCTACTGAACACAATTCGAGCCAGCAGGATCAGTAACTCAGGCTAGCCCCCTTCGTATCTTGGGGAGGGAGCCTCACGTTTACAGTCATGAACTTTTCTAAAAGATCGCGTCTTCAGGGTACCTACTTAAGTAGCTTCAAAACTTTAATGAAGATCGCGTAAACCGTAAACCGAGCGTGCAACGCTCGTATATTAGGTAGTACATACCTACATGTTCGTGGGGGAGAATGAACGGGATGCACCCCACTGGGGCCAAGTGGTTATTTTTACTCACACCTGGAATTTATCATTTGAAATTATGGCCATGTACATGTACAGTTAGCATTCTTACTTTTACTTCTCACCTTCTTTCTTAACATTATTATAGTTCGGGCTACCACAGCAACATGATTGATGTTCTTATAATAAACGCAACTCTTGAACTCCACTAAAATAATAAACCAAGTAACATAAACTAAACGCAATTATGAAGCGGAAATAGCGCCAATTCAAAGTTTTCTCTCCACTATTTGCAACTGTTCATAATTGAGTGATAATTGTTAATAACAAACCAAAGTTAGAACCTGTTAACCAAAATAACCTGCAATAAAAAAAAATACTCCCTTTTGTTATTTTATGGACAGCAAAAAAATTGTTCATGTAATTTTTCCATAGTTTCTCTAATAAATACACCCAACATTCATTTGATAGATGGCGCTGTACCGCTTGTTTTGAGTGCGGTCGTTCGTTCGTTCGACCGACCGACCGACAGATATTCGACAAGTAAGATGGCGGCGATTAATGTGAAAGGCGAAACGTTGTCGTATTTCCACTTGTAAATAAAGTTATTGGTTTGTTAAAATATTAATGTCAATATAACGGCAACAAGAGATTTGATACTGTATAGTGTAAAACACAAAGTGATCTGTTGAGTACAACCTATGACTTGAACTGCTTTTCATTTCACAATAGACAAAACCCGTCGCAGCGAGCACTCGACTAGTCGAGGCCATATTTATGATGTTATCTGTTGTGTGAGCGTCCTCCGAAACCACATTGATAAATGGTTGTGGAAAACCAAGGCGATGGTATGTATCTTCGTAAAAATGCATACTTTGTAATAACAGACAGTGCGTAAAATACGATCCTGTATTGTTCCGTCACTCTGACGCTTGTGTAGTGAAGCGCCGGATTATTTTTATTCGTAGGGGTCGATGCTTTATTTTGCACTGTTATTTGCCGAGTATGACTTAATTAGCTATTCTACATCATTATTTTGAACATTATTTTATGATAAACCGTGTTCTTTCTTATTTGATTATTTGTCTCGTGCCTTACCTACGTTGTTGTTTTGATATTGACGTTATTTTTCTTTATTTTCAGGAGTGTTTCCTCTGAATGAAGAATATGTAAAAGCAACATGAGTTCCAGTGTTCCAAAATAGTGATAGTAACCATACATACAATTGACTGTGTTACAAACTATGGATGAAAGTGTGGACTTCTATTGACATATTACATACATTGACATTTGAGCATCACGGAGGTGGTAATGGATCCAGTAGGACCATGGTCAGCATATTCATACAATCGGTTAGCAGGGGTTCAGGCCGGTGCTGCAAGTGGGGATTTTCATCACCACCTAGCAAGTGGTGGCTCTGGATTAGGCAGCCAATCAGTGCCATCGACTACAAGTCAGTTGCTTCTGCAAGCAGCGCATACTACAGCATCATTAGCAGGACAACTTGGCTCATCAACTGCTTCACCCTTCAACCCTGCAGGATTTTTATCTCCCCCCGCTGTTGGGTATGACGCAGTATTTTCACCACTGTTTCATCATGCCAATCCCAAACCTGCTCACTACAGTTCTTCTCTTCAAGCTCAGCATCGCCAAGTTATAGCTCAAGCTCAGGCTGCTGTAGCATCCAAACAATCTTCAGTAGAATCAGAATTATCTACCTTAAGAGAAAATTACTCACATCAAACATTGGCAGCACAAGGGACATCTTTCTTTGACCAATCATCAACCCCAGGCAGCACCGCAGGATTAAGTTGGCAAGGAAACAATCAACTACCTAGCCCATTTGGGATTCTGCCCCATGAAAGTGTTGTGCCCTCGTCTCCAAGTCCTGCAACAACGAAGTCATCAGCAACATATGAGAACTTTAATGCACATTTTGCTGCAGCACAAACATTAAATAATCATTTGAATTCTCAAATTGCAAGTGCTGGTAAGCAAACAAACAGATCTGGTTCACCAGCCACTGCATCAAAACAACCAGCAACTTCAACATCCTCATCAACGTTTTTTCAATCTCCATCATCTTTTGGAAATCAGACTGATAATTCGTATAGTACAAGCAGTGCAAAGAGTGGTCAACTCTCATCACAACAGGATTATGCAGGAAGTAAGTCCTATTCAAGTTCTGCAAGTTCAACTTCTCATTCCCAGCAATCGTGTATAGTGTCAACTCCACCAGTCACTTCTTCTTCAACTCCACCCAGTAAAGATTATAGATCCTCTTCCAGTACTTCCTCTAGGCCATCAGCCTCCATTTATAATTCCCAGTCACCTAAAAATACAAGTAGTGATAAATCTCCCAGACAAATCACAAATAGTATAAGTAATTTTGTATCCCCCTCAGTTAAGGCGCCACAAGTACAGACAAAAGCTCAAAGTAAAATTTATCCAGAATTAAGCAATGAACAAAGAAAAAGTTGTGATTCTAATGAAAAAGTTCAGCCACAGTCATCTCCAATAAGTTATTCCATAATGGATGCCCCAGGCAGATTGAATTATAGTAGCAGTACTGGCAGTTCATCAAAAACAAATAGAATCAATAGCTCACAATACTCCACAACACAGAATTCTAGTTTTAGACACTATCAAAGTGGAAACAACATTGAATCAGACTATCATGTCAGAGCTAAAAGTAGTTCTAGTACTGACACGGGGTACTCCAGTAGTAGTTCTCAAAATGGTCCAGATTGCGGTGTAGTTGTGCCAAGGCGACAAAGTCCTTCTCAGGTAGCTCCACAAACTTCCCCTCTAGATCATGGGTCTAGTCCTGCCTATCCTTTGTATCATAGTCCTATGAACTCAATCAATTCCCCTCAACCACACAGTGATCACTATAATAAAGTTAATAACACTGCACCTAGATCTCCTCTAGATGCTTCAGTGACACGGTCACCATCTCAAAATAGCCAAGTAGCATATCCTTCTGTTATAACTAGGGCATTAGGTCTTGAACAAAATAAATCCTATAGTGAAAGCAGCAGATATGAACGAAATCAATCACAATCATCTGGTCAAACTTGTTGGGAAGGTGACAGACTAGGGTCTAGAAAATATTCTAGTAATAGCAGTAGTAATAGTTACAATAATGGTATATCTGAAACTAATACTCATAACGATGAGTCTGTTCCTCAGAGTCAATCTTCCAGTAGGGTGCTAAGTTTGCCAGATAAACAGAACTATTTTGATGGTAACAATGTAGCTTTACAAGATCTTTCTAGTTGTCGAGGTGATCCCATGAGTATAGTAAAAAACTTGCAAAGTTTGCAACAAAGTTGTCAATTACAAGAAGTCAAATCAAGCAAAAGTCAACCTCCAGTAACAGTTCCAACATCTACTAACAAAGTACCATCAAGAAGAAAGAGTGTTGAAAAACCAGTTCCCCATACAAATATGAATGAATTGTCAAATGTTGTAATGGCTGATTATTTGGCAAATAGAATTCCTCCACCTGCACATAGTTCAACTAGCAGTCAACAGCAAAATGGTAGCTATTTTGATTTTGAAAGGTGGAATCTTCCACCCCCACCACCGAAAATGTTCCCTGGTACATCTGCATTTGGCTCACAGGCCCCATTACATGCCACTAATTTTGCCAATCAACACCAAGCACTCGCCATGCCTCATGGACATGCCTTGACTTACTTTCCGCCTTTCCACCTAGGTCCTCATCCTGATTTCCAATCTTCTGTGGAGTTGACACCTTTGTCGTCATTTAGTGAAACTCCACCTTCGGCTTCCTCGTCATCTTTTTCGACGCCTGAAACACGTGAAGAGGAACAGCCTAAGGTGGTAGTACCTAATATAGAGGAAGAACTTGGTTTCCTTGCAGAACAACGGGCAAATACTGCATCGTCGGTAGCACCCTCTTCACAGCAGCAGAACATTAACAGCACTTCACAAGACGCTACTTCAAAAATAATGGATAAAAAATTTAATGTTCCTGTCACGGGCCCCGGTTCAGGTTTCATGGCTTCTTACTTGAAATTTTTACAAGGAGAGCGAGACACTTCACCTCCGCCGGCCGGCAGGGGCGCCAGAAAATCCACATGGTCGAGAACTAATACTAATAATACTTCAAATAGTAAGCCTTACACACCGAATGACCATAATAAAAGTCAATGTGAAACAAATTCCACACAGCAGAGTGCCAATGGAGCCATGGCGTCGACAAACGTGATAAACACAGGTATGTCACTGAGTAATCCCGTCATGAGCTCCTCGGCGAGTATGAGTGCAACAGGCTTGTTGGGTGCTAATCAAATACATGGCGCATCGTCGAGTCTTCTGACCTCTCAAACAAAAGAGTTAGACGATCCCCGTTATTATAATTTGAATAAAGAGAGGAAACGTAAATATGACGGCAGCGAGGAAACTGCGTATGATGCAGAGGAGGAAGCGAGAAGACTCAACAAGCCGGTGCTCAATGTGCCTAGTACACCTCTTAATGATAAAGGAAAGAATAAGGGGCGAACAAGTATGAGTAAGCCCACGCCATCGGCTGTGGTGGCGCCTCAGCCGGCCGCGCCTAAGAAGCCACGACCTCCTGCGCCGCCGCCCGTGACGTCGCTGCAGGCAGCGCCACAGCAACAATACTATTATCAACATCAGCCCGACGAAGGTGCGTTCAATTTATTAGATTTCCATTTAAGAAGTAGAGCGCGATGGTGAAGAGCTAGCCCTGAAGCTTGTATGACAGGAGCAAGCTAACTGCCTTTTGAGCAGGATATCGTGAAAACTTGTTACATTTTAACTGTGATAATGTAAATTTTTATTAGATGAAATCTATGATTATATTATTTGTAAATATTTTCTGTGAAAGAAATGTGATGTAACTATCCTAGTAAACGTCGATATTTTTAGGGTTAGTCTGTAACAAGATTTCACCTAAATTGTTGTTAATGACACATTATTAGTGCCATGTTATTGTAAATTGTAGAATTTGTGACTCTTGTCATACTCGCTATTGAAGGGGTGCTACCATTAATAATTCCAAAATTGTGGTATATTTTTTTATGGAATTCATACCAGTGGGTGTCTGTTGTACATATAAATAATGTATTGTATTTTACAGTATTTGAGATTAGTTAGTACTTACAATAGTGTATGCATATTCTATATAGCTGAAAGTGATTTTATATTATAAGGGAAATTAATTGCATAATACATTGACAGCTATAAGTACGAGATAATGTATTAGAAGGCCATGCCCTGAACATAAGTTTTTTGTATTTCTATTTAATTGTTATTTGTTTATGCACAACTCTCAATATTTTATGTAAATAATTTTGTATAATAGGAGAAGACATAAAATAAACATGAGTATATTACCGATAATGTGTTAAATAATTTTAATTTGTAATTATTCCTGGTAGCACCCCTCACTTCGCCAAAATAGGGATAACATGTACAGTACAACCATATGAGTAATGTAGCTATAATTTTGACATCAAGTGAGTAATTTAAATGTTGATGAAGTACTGTAATGTGTGTACATGTTATCACAATGATGAATTTCATTCATCGATTGGCTATCCTTGTCCCTTGCCTTTCCTACCTTCTTCAATTATTATTTTTCAGCAAGTCATTGTGGCCGTAATTCAAGTCAAAACTAATGTTAATTCGTTTCTAATTAATAATCAAGAATTTTAAACAAAGCTCAAAAATTAATTCGACTCTGAAAATGGTATTTCGCGGTAACGGGAATTAAAACTAAATATTCTGTTAAGCAGGCATATATATTTTAACAAAAAAGATTCCTGAGTAGTATTATTAAAAGTAAAGTTTCCAATAATAATTAAAAACTTTCAAAATATGAGAAGAAAGAAAAAGTAAGAAGTAAAAACTTTCAAAGAAATCTATATTATTGTCTAAAATCATTAAATTATATTTATCTATAGTGTAACAGTTCCATAAAGATGCTATCTAATATTAAAATATTTATGTATTATTCTTGATTAAATATGGTAGACGTACCTGCCATAGGAGTACATATGAGTGCCGAATTATTCAAGACAATCACATGATGGGATTTCAGATTGTTATATTTCTAGAGCTTCTATGGCATTAGTCTTAATAATCAGGCTTTAAGCTTGATTATATTTTTTTTTTGGATTTTAGTTACAGCTCATGGGGCTAACATGGGTTATGGGCTATATGGGACAACAGATAACGACAATAAGGCGAACAGAAATATGCAACATATAAAATCTCACCATCAAGTTTCCAGTAGCGGGCAAGTAGACAACACTCGACCAGTAGAAGAAATGCCCTATCAGGTATGCCATTTGAATCAATATTGATATATAGAAATTAGACAAAAAAAGCTTTTAGCTGTAGGAAGTATTGGAAAGTTTATAATGGACTCATTGTGATCCTATGCTCTCCTAAGTACTCGTTATGTCGCCGCAATCTTGTGCACTTACATAGGCTCGTACAGTGAAACTAATTTTAAAGCCCTGCGGGACTATAACGGCAATTTTATCGTTCTTCAAAGTCTTAAGAAATTAGTGATAATTATGCGTAGCAGTTATAGATTTTTGAAGAGTTTGTCATGGTATCCGTGCGTATCCACATGAAAAATATCCACGATCGCCGGTTATGTGTACCTATTTACGCTCATACTGAAATAGACATTAGGTGACAGCAAATCTCTACTATGGGCGTTTTGAAAAATATATCATTTTTGCCATTTATAAGTCTGTTTAACCCGCTGTAAGGCGAAGAGTTTAACCAACTCTAACCCAAAGAGTACTTGCAATCGTCACCTTTACTCACTCGTATCATTAACGCCTATTGCTTCTTAATTTTCAGTCTGGGGAATTCATAGCAATAAAATCTGAATTGAATGAAATGTGGCCAGCAATTTGGAGGGTTGATGGAAAAACATTACTACAGAAATATGAACCGTTTGAAGAAAATGGAAAAGTTTTATATCGTAATATATCTACAGTAAGTATGGAAGCACAAGTATTTATACATTAGCTGTTTCTCCGAGTTCCTTTCTGTTTTACTGAACCAATTTCCCACAAGTAATTCCCGTGAAACTTGCCTCTATGTTATTCTGGTGTAGATATAAAAGTAAAGTTTCATCAAAATCCATCAAAGTTCAGTTTTTGCGTGAAGGGGTAACACACACTCACACATTCAAACTATCACATTTAAAACATTCAGTACATAGTGTGATAATTTAATCCTTAATCAGCCACACAGCTTTAAAAAAGCCAGAAACCTGGAACATTAACTATTAAGCCGGGTACTCATTAGCGAGCCGTAACTGTAACCGTTGCATGTATTGTAACCAAAAAACATAGTGTGTACGTGGTTCGCAAACCTGCTGCGAGCGGTACGCGTGCGGCTTGCAGCGAGCCGACGTTTACAACGTACTCATTTCTGAACCCGTAACGTTGCACGTAACTGTAACCGTTACTGTTACCAAAAACATAATGTGTACGTAGTTCACGAGCCTGCGACGAACGCTACATGAGCGGCTCGCAGCGAGCCGACGATTGTCGGTTTTTGCCGCGGATCAAAGGGCGCTCGCAGTGCGTTCGCGGACGTCAATGCCTGTTATACTTTACCTCCAACAGCGACAAATTGGAAAGTAGCCACTAAACTGGTGTTCTATTTAAATTGAGTAGTATAATTTTTATCCATTTAATAATAACAAGGAACGCATACACAATATATATCGTATACAGTATGGAACCCCAGAAAATAAGAAACTTATATACCACAAGTCCAGTTAAAGGTTAAGGTCTCAGAACCATTTGATAGAACAATCTCTGAGTTAGTTAGAAGTTGAACTTTCCAGCCGATGACTGCGGTTTCATTCGAGAAAAGGATGCTGGAAACTCAGAATGTATCAGAGAAACTTCGAAGTCTACATTCAAACACTTAATATCACACGCGTAGATCCGAAACCTTTCTACGGAAATATTTCAGGAACAGGTAATCGTTGTATTTATGATCCTGGAAGTATGATGTATTTAAATGTGAAACAAACTCGAGAAATAAAAAGGACATAGTAAATTTAAGAAAAAAAATTACCATAATAAAGATAAATGGTGTCACCTGTTTGCTGATCTCGCAATCAAGTGTTATACACCACACAAAACATAGTGTCAGCAATTTATTTTGTAGAATGCCAAGCGGTAAACGTAACGTATGTGATCGATATCAGGTGCTTCATGTTTAAGCAATTGTTGCAGCGAGACAGCGGCGCGACCGCGGCTTGCAAAGCCAAGCGCCTGAATCGTCGCCTAAAACGTTTCGTTCCGTACAATAACGAGCCGCAGCGCCTGCTGTCGCCGCGAGTCGGCCGCAGCAGCGCTGGGCGGCCCGCGCGTCCTACCCCCCCCCCTGAGCGTCACATTTCAGACGAGGTAACTTCCTGTCAACGTTGAACGGTGGACGATTGGTGACGAAAGCATGCGCGCGCCGTGGCGGGCGGCGCCGCCGCCGCCCGGCGCCCGCGCGTACGGACGCCGCCTCGCCGCCGCCTGGCCCGGC
>NWSH02000050.1:5565396-5581028 GCA_002382865.2 Heliothis virescens | reverse complement strand
GTGTGGCGGGAAGTGCGGTTGTGGTGGCATGGGAAGCGTTCCGGGCTCGGCTACGCGCCCGCCCGGGAGTTGTACGAAGTGCTGGTTTGTGAAAGTCTGCGAAGGAATCGGCGCTGGAGGCGAGGGCTGATTGGCTATGATCGGAGGTTGTGGAGTGCCGACGGGACTGTCAATTTCAGATTCTTGCAGAAAGAAAAAGTTCTGAGATCCAATAACCTCAGCGATCGGTCTCTGTTGAGGATATTGTTGGGCAAAATAAGCATGTTCGACTTCCTGCAATGTGATGGGCGGCAACGGCCTCAGCGGATATGCGGGCGCGGGAACGACAGCAGGCGCAGGCGGCACGGGCAGTGCGCCGGGCGGGTATGCTGCAGCCACCTCGGCTTCCACGTCGTTATCAACTACTTCCACAGGCTCAGCTTCTGGCACCACAACATGACTCTCTTCAACTTCCGATACTACAATATCTGCTGAACGGTCAAAATACCCACATTCATGCACTGCACTAACAATCTCCTTGATATGAGTATAAGTGGTGCCTAATATTTCCTTAGGCTTCCCATCAATTATAGCATACAAATGTTCAGCAGCTTTTGTGGTGTGGATATGGAATCCAGGTTGGCCTTCTTCATTTACTTCATGTTTAGGGGTTACTTCAGGATACCTGAAAATGTCATGTTTTTTATTTATTTTTTCAAATGAATTAGAACAATTTTTTACAATCTGATGATTGATGTAGTTTTTGTTGCAACATAACTTTTAGAATATCACTTACAGATCATCCAAAATTTTCAGATCCTCTTCTGTAAGCTTCACTGCACCATTGGTTCCATTCAGAAAGTCATTTCTGGCTTCTGTATTTCCCATTTGGTTAAGACAGTCCAAAACAAGTAAGACCTCACGAATTTTACTTGTTTCTGCTGCATACCGCACCCATGCATCCTGTATTAAAGTATTTCATATTTTAATTGAATAGTTACTCTTGAGTTTGGCTTACTTTGATTTCGAATGGCAAAAAAATTTTTAGTATCTTTTGTTATTATAATTTTTTTTAATTTAATATATGTTATAGTGTGTTTTTTCTCAATTATAGTTTGATTCAGATTTTTATTACATAGAAATTGAGCTGCTTCAATTTGAAAATGTTGTAAACAATACACACTAAAGTACCTTTTTTGCTTGTTTTTTAGCTTCACGTTCTGCAGAAGTAGCTATTGATGTAACTTGCTTTGACAGGTCCCTCGCAAATTCCAGAGTTTGAGCGACCTCATCATATTTAGCAACTGCTACTTTTTGATCACTGTTAAGTTCTTTTCCAGCTTTTTGCAAGTCTCTGTATGATGTCAGCTTGCTCTGTAATAAAATCAACAAAAGGTGTGTGATGTAGGGTTAACAGAGACCTTACGTGGACAAAATATTTACATAATCTAAAATACTAATGAATGATGGACCTAACAATAATCATAAAGCTATTCTGATTTAATTAAGTATTATAGATATCATGAGTGTGCTCTACACAATTTTTCACCTCTTATTTTAAAAATTGAGAATACTACTTATAAAACAACAGCAACAATCATTGTTGGAACTCTTAGTTGTAATATAATTAAGTGATAATTAGGATACCACCTGCAACTATGAATGACTAAAAATTCGATAAATATACTAAGTTTAAATATTTACATACAATATGATAAGATAGTGTTGTCTGATTTGTTTAGTTTGTTATGAAAAGTACAGAATATGGTACAAAATACCCTAAACCAAAATACGCGACAAAATAGCTAATGCTGAAATTGTCCGTTACTGGTAACCTTGTAAAAAGGAACAAATAAAATGTAAACTTTAGGGCGTCATGGTATTGTATCGTCAACATAGCATGAGCACATGTGTGAAAATGGCGTCAAGTCTGCGGCAATATTTTGCGCTATGAGCGGGCAAAACTTACGCAGTTTTAGGCATTGCATATTCATCAAAACCATCACATGAACAGTTGTAAAGCGAAAATAGTGACTCTTACTTATTAAAAATGTTCATAACTGTTTATAGTAGCTTAGTACGTACCTTTCTTTTCTCCAAATTACGGATTTTGTGTTCAATAATCGTCATAATTTGTCGTATTGGAGAATTATCCAAAGCCTCCGAAGAGGCTGGTTTCTCAGACTTTGCATTCGCAGCTGAAGGCATCCTTCACAGGCAACAACTCTTCCCGGATTGCGTATGGTGGTGGTTGAAGAGATAGAGATAGAATTTTCTATCTATCTTTATAACCACAAAACAACTGTCATTCCGAGATGAACGACGCAAGTCGTAAAGCATTTATCTTGTTAGGTTGGTATAACTGATCTTTTAATATAGTGTGGTAACATTTAGCACAAAAAATAGCTAAGAAAAATAGGAATATCATAGATTCATCTACGACGAACGAATAGAAATATGTATTCTGTGTATCTATTGTTGTTTGGACTTTTGAAGACTCAACCTTCAAACCTCTTGGGTACTTCACAGCTGCTTGTGTGAGGTGGCCTCTCGATCTATATTCATTATCATCGCCTTTTTATAGTCCCACAGCTGGACCAGGCTTCCTCGCACACAGAGAATGATTTAGCGTTAATCACCCCGCTTGCTCAATTCGGGATGGTGATTTCAGACAATCTGTATCACCATTATAAAATACATTTCATTTCACAACTAGCTCTTCCCCAAAGTTTCACCCGCGTCCCGAAAGAATCACTTCTCTTATAAGGAGAGCAGAAGATAAATTAATTTTCCTTCGTATTTTTTATATCATACAAACCTTTTCCTGACTACAACGAAAAAAACCGACCAAGTGCGAGTCGGAGACGCGCATGAAGGGTTCCGTTCCATTATCTATGAAAAATAAACGTACATACCTACTACCTACAATTAGCCAAAACCCGAACATTTCTCGGCAACAAAAAATAACTAAAAATAACTTTGCTTTTCATACAAATAAATGAATAGCAAAGTTATAATTTGCGGTTACAAAAAAAGTGGTATAACTCAAAAACTACTGACTGGTTGATAGTTTTTATTAAGATCTATAACATATATTTTTTTTTATATTTTTCACTTTGGTAGTTTATAAATTACAGGGGGGGGACACACATTTTAGTACTTTGAAAGTGTCTTACTCTGAAATAATTGACTTTGGGAAAAATGGTTTTAGAAACCTCAATATAAAAAATTTTAAAGACCTATCTATAGACACCCCACAAGTGTAGGTTACATATTTTTTTTTTTAATTTCAGTTCCATGTATGGGGAGCCCCCTCTAATGTTATTACTTTTTTATTTTTGCATAAGAATCGAAACTGGTTAATGTAATACATCTACATACCGAGTTTGAATTGTGTAGTCTTAATAGTTTTGGAATAAAGTGGCTGTGACATACGGACGGACGGACAGACAGACATGACGAATCTATAAGGGTTCTGTTTTTTGCCAATCGGCTACGGAACCCTAAAAAAGTATCTACCTAGTCTCGGTTGGTATGGAAAACAAGGTCTGGAATATTGAACTGTTTTTAAAATGTAATCACATTTTTTTTTCTTAGTTCACACATTCAAAATTTGGAATAAAGTTAAGAAATAGTCCTGCACTATTTCTGGCCTGGCCCCGGTAACTACCCTCGCGACGCGTGCTATTCACTGCTATTGTATGCATTTAGGGCGGCAAACAGCCGGAACGGGTTTATGAATTCCTTTTTTAATATTTTGAAGTATGTTTGAAGTAGATAGTATTTCTATTCAATTCATAAAAAATATATTTTGATGCATCGTGTCTCACGCAGTTCCGCAGACACTGAGTGCGGTTTGACTCATAAAGTTAATATTGTGCAATTATTTTTAACGAACAAAATTTTAATCGTAATATTGCGCATTTATGTTGACCGTCTAGGGAGCGCCTAATGAAATGTCCGTTGTATTCTATATTTCTTTATGGCAATTATTAAAACGAATCTGTCAAAAAGGCTAAAACTGAAAAACTAAGAAAAGGGGTTATAATTTTCAACATTGTACCGATTATTAAGGAATATTTACATAACTTTTTCAGGCAACTATTTTCATTTTAGTTAGGATTTTGATGACCTCGTCATGTTTCCTTCCCTCAGGGTGAGTAATATTTTCCTTAGCCATTTATCTTGCATGATTTACCGGTATAGTGCCGCTTTGTCACTGCTTTTGTAAATAACGCAACTTGCCCCATAGGTTTTTAGAACTGGTTGGTTATAAAACGGTGTATCACGATAAATAATCTTTTTCAATGTGATGGTAGTAGGTAGGTACTTTCCTTTTTCTCTAAATCCAATCTCGCGTTTTAATCATGTTTTTTCTCTAACTTTATGTATTTATTGGTATTATTTTTTTCGTTTCATATACATTTTGACTCGCGTCCTGAGAATTATTTCGCGAAAATATAAAGAACTTTTTATATCCAATTTTGTATTTTCCAAGAATTGTTTACAATAAACAAACCCCTAATCCCGTGTATAATATAAATTACGACAAATCTGTGGATAAAGGGCCTGATAATGTTATTTTCCAGATATCAAATATTTTGCGGAATGCATACGGATTTCAACAGACATTACTGAGACATAATTCCCAAAGATCTGAGAAAAGTAAGTACTTACAACCTATTTGAATGCGCACATAACTAAAGATGAACAATCTTGATATGATTTTAACTCTGAAAGTTTAATGCAAAATATATCATCTAAGCATTTATCAATACAGTCAAAACCGTTTATAACAACACCGTTTACAACGACCTATCGGTTATTACGGCTAGATTGTATGGTCCCGTCCGAATTCCTAGTAAACTATTCTTATGTATTTGTTATTGCTTATAACGACTACAGGATATAATGTCGACAACTATACGGTCCCTTTGATGTTGTTATATCGGGTTTTGACTGTATTTCCAAATTACATTTGGACTGTTACAACTTTCTGAGTTAAACCTTACCTTATTACCAAGATCATTAATGTACATTTAACATAGGTAAAATATATAAGAAAAGTTCATTTTTTTTAATAATTTCCTGCTAACATTTGTAGCATTCGCCTTAAGTGCCTACTCAAATGGATGATCAAATAAAGGATAATTTAAGTAAAACTTTACAATACATAACAGAAATCCAAAAATTTCTTGTTTTTCCAGCAATAAATCAAGTAACATTGCTGGGCAGAGTTGGTGCTGATCCACAAAAGCGAGGTTCAGAGGAACATCCAGTGATAAACTTCCCACTTGCCACTCATTACAGTTACAAATATGAATCAGGTGATGTACTGCAGAGAACTGACTGGCACAGAATAAGTATTTTTAAACCTGGCCTCAGGGATACAGTATACAAGTATTTAAAGAAAGGTCACAGAGTTTACATAACGGGCAAGTTATCTTATGGAGAAATCAAAATGGATGATGGGCAAGTCAGATCTGCTTCCACGATTATAGCAGATGATGTTGTATTTTTTCAAAACGCTCCACCAGAAGAAAATTCATGAAGAGAATACTGTTTCTAACTGTTATGTTTAAGTACATTTTAAGAGTAGCTTGATAGATTAATAAAAAAGTTAATACTTATTACTTAATAACTTTTTTGTTCTTTAAGAGTATTCTTCCTTTTAATTGGTCTAGTAAAAAAGAGTTACTGGATGCAGTATTGATATTTTATAAAGTTATAATTGCTATTTTAATAGTTCTCAGTCTTATTCAGTGTCATAAGCTTATAAGTTCGTCTTTTGCTTATGAAGGTTATGTAAGTACAAATACCTACATTGAACAGACTCCAGCAGATAACTATATCCTAATTTGTACTTATTTCGATTGTGCTTGATGAAAAATGCGTCATACAAATCTTACTGCGTTTCTATTCTATAGATTACGAGATTGGATATCATTTATTATGGAGCTTATGACAAAATTCGATCATCTTCCTGCCCTGATCCCAATTTATTTGGGGTCGGCGCAGCATGTTTTCTTCTTCCATTCTCTTCTATTTGCCGTCATCTCACAAGTAACATTCTTCCTAGCCATATCGACTTTCACGCAATCCATCCATCGTTTCTTTGGTCGTCCCCTTCCGCAATATCCATCTATATTCATGCTCAAAACCTTCCTCACAACATGATCCTCACTTCTCCGCATCACCTGGCCATACCATGCCAGCCGGTTTCCGCATAATTTTTCGGTTACCGGTGCCACTTTCAAACTTCCTCTTATATACTCATTCCTCACTCGATCCATTCGCGTAACACCACACATTCCTCTTAACATTCTCATCTCTGCTGCATGCAATTGTCTTTCATTCATCCCTTTTGTGGGCCAGCACTCTGATCCATACAGGACAGCAGGTCTAACCATGGTCTTGTAGACCTTCCCCTTAAGTTTAAGGGGAAGGCGGGGGTCACAAATTGTTCCCGTAACCTGCCGCCATTTCATCCATCCTGTGTTAATTCGGTGCTTGACTGTCCGATCAATGTCGCCTTCGCCCTGAATAAGTGAACCGAGATACCGAAAGTCGGAGCAGACTAGAAGTGGCTCGCTATCAAGCGTCATGGCTTCAAGACTGGAGAGACCGCCGAAATCGCAGAACATGTATTCGGTCTTGGTTCTGCTGATTTTCAAGCCAACATTCTCCAGTCTCTGTTGCCAATTTCCCAATCTGCTTTGGATCTCAGGTCCATCTTAATCAACCAGGACAATGTCATGCACCAGGGTGCCTCTTCCACGTCTATGTCGGCCACGGTGGCTGTTCTCATACAAGGAGATCAGCCAGCTGCGCAGGACATATTTATAGTGCACAAGCATTTGCGCTTACACAGGTGTAGGTACTCCCTATTTCCTTACTCTTATATCCTTACTCTCATAGCCCGATGGGACGGAAAATCCGACACGACCGGAGAGAGATAAGGCGCAGGACCGACATTAATGTGCTTTCCGATGCACGGGTGTATCAATCACCAACCTCCAAACTCTGGGCTGCTTTGTGAAAGTTTCTCAAACCCACAAAGCGATTTCGGCCCGACTCGGGAATCGAACCCGAGACCTCACGCACAGCAGTCGGCTATGCGACAACTAGACCAACGAGGCAGTTAAGTATAAGGGTGCGTCTCCATCTGGCGAATGCGCAGCTCGCGAGCCGTTTGCGAGCTGCCCACGAGCGGCACACGTGCAGTCACGGCAATGATTTGGTGCGCCAAAATGCACACGCGCCGGTCGCGGGCAGCTCGCGAGCCGTTTGCGAGCTGCGCATTCGCGGCACATTCGCCAGATGGAGACGCACCCTAAGGAAGTTCAGGAATTGGCACATTCGATAAGCGGATATGCAAGGAGTTGGACTGACACGATGTCCTTCTTCACCTTTTTCTGACAAAACCTTCATCAAAATGTATTTTATTTTTATGCGATAGAGTTTTTATTACACAAATGTGTAAGTATTAATGTCATACTCACACATTTGTCATATTAAAGTGAAGCGCACATTAACTGAACGACAGGTAATCCGAACTGCTAAGCTCGCACGTCTACCTTCTCCCGCCCTATTATACTTATATTATCTCATATTCGCCCTATTATTTGTGTCCAAGTCAAAAAAATCAAGTGCTATATCACTTGATGTCATTCCGAAATACATCATCAGCCTTTTTTTATCGTTCCATTGCTGGGCAATAAAGGAAGAATTATGACAGTTTGCGACTATACTTATTGCAAAAATGTAGCCTTACTCGAGCCATGGGCTATCCGGGAGCGCGAAGAAGTTCCTTCAGGATTGGGGTAAACGTCAGGAACAGTCCATTATTACTTGCAATACGAGTTCTTGGGAACTGTATTAGGGGTGATTGTGTTGTGTGCCAACCTTGGCTCAGCTACATGGTGCCATATGGCCTTATTTTTGTAGGTATACTTTTGCCAACGGCTTATTGTACAGGTATTCGGGTTCGAAAACCATTAGGTAGAAGCTAGCCTGATTTTTACTTTGGGAAATCATCGGTATCAATTAAATAAATGACTTGATAAGACATAATATTATTTCTCGTTTATTTTAAGTTATAATAATAAATCTCGACACAATATTTAAACGTGAAACACCATGTTTATTTTATTGTGTAGGGGAAGATGGGGCAGCGTCATACACATTTTTTATTTCGCCTTATAGAATTTTCGCTTGTATCAATACTTGTATCGATCCATCAAAAACGAATAGTCTAACTATCTGACTTTACATAAAAAATATGTAATTTGTGTGAATACACACGTGGGACTTGTAGTAAAGGCTAAAAAAAAAAACGTCTTAAGTATGAATGTACCCCACATGCGGGGTACTTTCATACAGGCTATGGGGCAGATTCATGCATGTAAAGAAATGTCATAAATAGAGCATGAAATGTTTTATTTATTTATCAAAATATGATTTTACATCTTTCTTTACATCATTTCAAAACTGACACATACCACACTACACAATATGTTCAGATTTAAAACAGGTATATGAACAAAAGTTATGCGTCATAGTATTCCTCCACATCACTGTCATCAGGTGACGTGCCCAGAAGACTTCTGTTGTATAGTAATGCTGATTCTTTGCACCAAGAATAGGCCAGCTCTCTGGTGACGCGAACTGTCGACAAGTCTCCTCGCTATTTCCTTAAATAGAAGACGTGAACTCGGGCCCCATGGTCCGAGAATTTCGACCCCAAATGGCTCAAAAGTATAGTTGCCGATAAGGTTTCTATATTTGCGCCGCTTGGTGGTCTCTGCAGTTGCAGCAGCCGCAACCTGCAACCGTACATAGTGCTAGAAGATGCGATAACTGTCAAGTATCACACAAGTTGCTCACATGCAAGGCACTACCCAACTTCCAAAAGCAATAACGTTCATATACCATCCCGTGTTTCCCGTCGTCACGTGCCGGTCATTATGCTCTAAGAACGAGGTGTGGTACCCGCGGCAAGAAAAAGTGTCCGTAGGTTATATCATTTATGCTGGCCTGCCGTGAAAAATCAAGCCAGCACTTCTGCAAGCAACGAACCAGGCATAGTCAAAATCGAAGGCGCTAAAGACAGCTTCTCCGCAATGGCAGCGATGTGGACTAACCAAGGGCGCGCCTCACGCAGGCAAATGTAACCAAACCATAATGTGGGTCGTCCAGCAATAGTAGCTACGCTGCGCTGATGGGATCAACTGATCCTAGACCTGAACTCCATTCTTCCAAACGCCACCAACGGGCTCGCTCACGCGCATAACGGTTCTTTTCCTCACACTAACTGCAAGAGCGGTCCGTCCCATCTGTCTCTACGAGCACGGGGTTTCTGGGTTGTTCTCTTTTTCTTTGTTTACAAATTCGAACCTCTTTTCTGTTAACAACCATCATAATATCTTTCCAAAATCTGACAACCTGACACTAAATAGACCGTTGGGCAACGTCCCTAACCGTAATGCACTGTCCCCCCAACTTCTGCTGTATGATCCAACCCAAATTCAACGCATAATGAACATTGAATCACTTCTCACTACAACAACTCAAGCCTATAATCTACTTATTAACCGTACAATAATTTCCACCAACGTACGAACCCTAATTCCTGTTCAATCACTATCTTGACATAGCTCTAAGACTCACTGCCCAATAAACTCACAAGCAACCGGCTAATTCAACTTTGGTTCAGAATTCACTTCACATAACAAACCTCAAAGCTGAACCTCCCCGTTGTCGGTCAACCTCGTCGCGCGTCCAACTCAACCGCACTGCTCCTCACTCCATGAAGCCCCACACGTTGTAAGCTCGCTCTAACGCACATCGTCGTCTCATTCCAATGTAACTCGCCTCTGCGCTCCAGGGCGATGTACTATCCACTCATGGTCAGGAACCAGGTGTCATCGGAGGAGTCGTGTGTCCCAGCGAAAGAATCATTACCGACGCATGCACTTATAGTACGTGGGATAGATTCTTTGTGGATGCAGTGCCCTGTCTGACTCCTACCCCAACTTCCCCTCACTAGCTGGAATATTGGCAATCCAATACCCTCAAATACTCACCATGTCAATATCACCAACTCCAATTGTAAATAAGACCTTACTGATATATAAGTCCTTGTAAACCGCTCCACCTTTACGTTACCAATCATACAGTACGTAACCTTCTTTCCTCGTCCGTAGCCTATTCTCTATCTCACTTCATTCAAGAACTACATTTCAAACTTTCCACACGAAAATTCCATTCCTTCCTTACACCATCTCCCCTACACAACCTATCACCTAACACTTGAATACAAGACTCAACGCACATGCTGTAAGCTGAAGATAAAAATCGTTGGTACCACAATTCTCCGTCTCGTCCTTATGTTATTCTACCATTCTCTTTTTTATCAAACAGTTGGTGTGTTTCTTCTTGATACTGGCGCCTTTTTATATATCACACACTCTTTGCACACTATAATTGTCTTTCCAATAAAATATATAGCTTCAATAATTTCTTTACCCCACTAACCATATCATTTCAACAGCTGCCATCTACCCTAACGCATTTCTTAACGCAAAATTGAAATGTGGTAAAGATGTTTCAGTTACAACTTTCAAACTTGGCTCACATTGAAAGGTTTGCCACACACGAACCGAAAGAAGACCTTTCATAACAATCAAATTAATGATAAATACTTCTTAACTTTTAACCTTTTAGTTCTTCGGATTATATCTTCTCTTTTCAAGCCCACTCTCACACCACCTACTACAACCCGCACTAACACACTCATTAACTTCCCGGCCAATGCTCATCGAAGTCGCGAGCTCCGCCCAATACCATAGTATGGCTAAGATTCACACGAGTTTGGCCCATCTACCTGTACTGTAAGCTCCCCGATCCACGTTCCGTGAGCTGTCCTTGCAACATCCAACTCTATAACAATCTTTCTCTGACATTTTCCACCAACGCCTCCCCTCTTGTCCATTTCTTTGCTCATTTGCATCGCTCCAATTGCCTATTAGTAACCCCCTACCAACTTGCAACCATCCGGCCTCCTTCAAGCGTCTCATCCTGTTCACCTCACACTGACCATCCTACTCTGTCACGTTTCTCTCCCGTGATTGTTTCCTCCCGTGACCGCTCACTCCTTTTTCGAAGGACGACCTTCCACCCTAATACCTTTCTGCAGATGACTATTGATCAGCAATTTTACCGTGGGTTGAAAGTTAGTTTGCATACTAATATGCCCACCACAATGCGTTTTGCCCTAACCGCGTGATCCCCAATTATTAAAGTACGTTTTACAATCTGTTCACAATTTTCACTAATATTGACCGGTTGAAGTACATCATGTTCGTGGTTTATTCCTTGCATTCCATCATCTGTCTGTCGCCAAACTGCGCCACTTATGTGAAGTTTATAGTCCTGCCGGCGCGGACACCCTCGTTCGGGTCTGGCCGCGACAAACCGTTTCCGCCAACGGCTCAGAGCGTTGCCCATCTCACAGTCAACTGGGCAATAGTCTTCCCCTCCCCAAGGTTCTATATTCATCCCAGATCTTCTTTCCTTACCTGTTTTTAACGAGACTGCTTGCGAGCCAACCCTCCTGTCATGGCGCCTCCCTTTGCTGTCGTAGCCAGCGACACTGTTCTTGCTATCTCTTCGTTCAGTTGAATCTCCTTCACACCATGTTGATAAACATCATCACCCATAAGTTCTCAGTCATACTCCACGCCTTTCGTTTAACTTCCACAATTCCCCTCTTCTCCCAACGCTATCACTTACTGTAGCACTCCTTCTCCCTTGCTTTTCGCAGATCTTGACCAACGGTAGTGAATATCTTTTAACATGCCCGTGACATCTTTCGTCGCTTACCACAATGACCCAATGATTATCTGAAAATTCCCCCCACAGTTTAAAGCCAGCCGCTGGTATCCAACAAATTTTCAATCCCCCGTTCTCTATTTTCCAAAGCCTGTAAGTTTTGTAGCGCTGGCAAGGAATCAAATTTACTAGCTTGTTCAGGAGTCCAACAGCATCTTTCCTCTGCCACATAATAATATAAGTCTTAACCTCTTGTTTTGTTGTTTTTTTCATGAACAATTACATTTTTGGCAAGTTAATATCGCACAACCACATAAATGATCATAATAATCCCAACTTGTAAATTTGATTCTGGTCATCGTTCGGGAGCACTCCTGTGTTGAAGCCCGACATTGAGTGTTGTGGCCGTGCGTGAGGTGTGGGGCGACTTGCTAACTGGCGCTTTCTTTCGAGAATCGGTGGTGGTGGTGCGACCTTGCGCTTTCTTCTCGGCAAATCAGACGTGCAACATTGCTTCCATGAACAACTTCCAGCTGTAGTACTTGGCGGCTAATGTGCGTACTTTGTGCAATAGTTCACTGCTTCCTTTTGAAGGCTCCGACCGAGCGCACCCTTGCCCGGCAGCTGCACTTAAAGTCATCCGATTCAGATATGGGCAAGACCGCCCAGCCCCGTCAGCGCTCGCAATACTGGAAGCGTCTCGCCCATGTTGGAGTCGGGTGTGCATGTGGGAAGGGGGGTCAGGTTGCAAGCCACGCGCTGTGGTTCACCTGGAGCCGCAAACGGACGCTTCCCAGCAAATGCAAGCTCCGTTCCCCAATTTGCCGCAACTAATCTGTAACACAAAATCGTCACGCGCCAGGACCAAAGCGTCGCCCCATCAAGTTTTTGTCAGAACAGCATAATGCTTTCACAACTGCAGCCAAACATCAACAGCTTTCTTTAACTCAACATCGTTCTTTTCCAAGTCAATCCCGTACACTTCAATTTTTGTTCTATACCACACCTTTAACACCTCCCTCTTCATTTGAAAGCGACTCACCGTATCACGACATATATTGCCACAATCGCATTCTCGTTCGCACCTTTCAGAACAACCTGCGTCGATCATAATCTCGTTTGTACCATAACTCAGTTTGCCTGGGACCAACCGCGCAGTAAGTATGAGCCTATGGGCCATCACCGAGAGGTGAGGGTGGCGAAAGGGCCCGCAAGGGGTAACCCACGCCATAGTCAACCTCAGTCAGGTCCATAGGTAACGGTCCACCGCTCCCATCCTAAGGCCTGAACGAGGCAAGTATGAAGAACTGACCTTCAAATCCGACACTGTTGACAACCACACAACATACTTTGTTTATAACAACTTTATACCGTCCAACTCTGCACAATGCTTTTACAGTGCTCATCACAATAATAATCACGTATCTATGACGTTACTAATTGTAGCTCCTTGATAATACGGTCGCAACAGGTGTGTCCTTTGTTCGCATTGGTCATAGTTTCAGTTTCTTCTCTTGCTGCAAGCAAATCTTCTTCAAGCTAAATTATTCATCCCGTCACACCCTGAATTAACTGTTTTTCTTGTTTTTGAAGTTCAAGCGAAATTTTCCGAATTACTTTCTCTAAAGCAAATTGTCGAATCATCGTTTTTCTGCTAGTATGAAGTCGCGACCGAATCGAATAATCACGTCTTCAACATAAAGCACCGTTATTCAAAATCAAATCTTTATGATTTAAAGCGTTATTTAATTATCCTTTATTAACACACACTTTTTCGTAAACAACATATCCAAACTACCGGTCGTCTTCCATAAAACTTTTCAATTTGTTTGTGCGCGTGACGAAATGGAATTCCGATATTTAACATGTTCAACCCTGCGCTTGCTACATATGTCTTGTGCTTAACTTTTATGGCCGGCTTCACCCCTCTTTCGGCTTGTCCCCAGTGATCCCTCCGTGTTCAACACTTTTCTTTCCTAACACACCGCGTTATCACACCCGTGGTTCAACCTCGCTTTAGTATTCCTATCTTGCTATTTCTACCACTACGTTCCGCCAGCCTTTGCCTTACAACTTGAAATCACAAATGATACCCCAACCTTTAGGCGTTTTGCAGACAAGTCGCAAGTGCGCCCGCTCAACGACAAGACACCTTAAGCATCTATTCCCTTTGGCTTAATTCGGCAAGGCACCCTCGTTTCGCTTTTAACAACAGTAGCCCAAACAATATTTGTACAAGATCAAGTAACCCAATCTTCGCCCTTTTCGCAGCACAAACTTTCCGACACCACCTTTCACTGTTTCTTTTCTTGCTCTAAGGTACAACTCACAAATCGTTTTATCACTTTGTAGCTCGGTTGATAAGCAAGATAAGCCAGTTGTTTTCCATTTTAACCTCGACATAACTTCCGGGGCTTTGCTAGATCCCCCAAGTCTTACTTTATGTTTTGTCTTTTGCCAGTTTTGTTTACCTCCCTCTCTTTCTATCGGTCTTCATTTCGACCTTCGTTTTCGTATAACCGCTCACCTGGATCTACGGTCGGTCTCACCAACCTGTTTAACTTTACCACCCGTAAGCCCACTGCAAAAGTAAGTTCTTTCTCAAACACCCCAATACTGTTTACTTTCTTTTAATTTGCTACCCAGTTTGTGTTTCGTAGTTTAGCCCTGTACGCCTGTACATCATCCTTATCGGGCAGGTGAACAACTGCGTGAGTCCGCGATGCTGGTCTGGATCAAACAGACCCGCTCTTAAACGGCTGAGTTGCTCCGGCAAACTGGTTGCGTCGTCACAACAATCCTATACGGTAAGCTCGCCACTTGACACACTCAAGCCATGAACACCTCGTCCCCACTAGTAGCACAGATCCAGTGTTCACAGGCCAGGCCACCAACGCGCCAAGCACGGCATCCCTCAAAACACTGTCGTGTTTTTTTTTTTTCTGCGGCACACGCCGTCACAACCAGCAAGCGTCAAATCTGAGGGTCGCCGCAGACCCAAGCGTCGCGGGCAACAACTCTCCGGCGGACCTGCTTTGATGCGGTGGCGGCGCGGCGGCAACGACCGAGGCAAACCCAACATCCAAACCCCCTCCCGCCTTTCCGCCCTCCAACCTCACAACACTGAAGATCACACTTCGGGAAGCCAAGAACAAGTCCACAATTTTAAACTAATCGTAACGAAGCCTTCCGCCCACCGTTATCGGGTCCATGCGTGCAACGGAACGACGCCCCACGCTTCGAACAACTTGTCGCAAGCAAACTGTTTCGTAATAAATTTATGTACCATGCAACCGCCAATTGGCATGGATTCTTACCCGGGAACGCCTGCTTAAGCCAGCGGACAACGTGCCAAGTGTCGTGTGGTCGAAATTCACTCCGCGCGCCAGTATTTATCACTCAACATAATTTCCTTGTTTGGCCAGTAACTCGCGAGCCACGAAGTCTCGTTTTTTTTCTTATTTATGTTAACCATTAAAATGCGCTTTACTTTCCGACTCAACGAACCAGAATACCTTTTAATTATTAAACTATCCCTTAACTAGTAATAGTAACCTACCTACCTTACAACTTCGATCATTATAGTAAGAAATTAATTGACTTAAGGTTAAACTTTTCTCAAACTTTGGGGCCTTCTGCCTCTAAAAATCAAATACCTGCTTATAACATTTATAATAATGTAAGAATAATATTTCCACCGAATGCAAGGTAACCGTACCCCTGAATCATCCCTATCAATTCAATTTACCTGGAATCCCACGATGTGATGATCCGTGGTTGAATATCGTGAACATTACTGAAAGCACAGAGTTCCAGGGTTT
>NWSH02000050.1:5539380-5565371 GCA_002382865.2 Heliothis virescens | reverse complement strand
AGGGAGCGCCTAACCGCAGGCATGTACCTATGTGGTGTCGTCCAGCATAGTAGCTACGCTGGCTGATGGGATCACCTGTAACTAAAGACCTGACTCCCATTCTCCAACAGCCAACAAACGGGCTCGCTCAGCAGCATTACGTGACGTATCTTTTCCGTACAATACTGCAGAGCGGTCCGTCCCATTGTCTCTAAGAGCAGGGGTTTCTGGGTTGTTCTCTTTTTTTTTGTAATTTCTGACCATATTTTTTCTGTAAAACAAAATAATAATATCATTTCAATTCTGAAAACTGAAATAATGAGAACGTTGGGCACGTCCATACCGTATGAATGTACCCCAACTACTGCTGTATGAATCCACCCCATCTAAAGAAAATGAAATTGAATAATTCCTAATAAAAAATCAAGCATATATATAATTATTAACGTAATAATTCACAAACGTGACCCTATTACCTGTTAAATAAAAATATATTGAATAATCTAGAAACTGCCGAATAATCAGAAAAAGCTATTAAAATTGTGGGTAAAAATTATTTACACCTAGCTGAATCACGTTGCGGGTCACCTCGTCGCCGGTTCCACACCGACTGCTACCAAACTCCATGAGCCAACACACACTTATGTAAGCCTCGCCTACACGCATAAGTCGTTCATTTCATGTACGCTGGGTAATAGATATTTGTGGTGTATGACGGTGCCCCTTGTATGAATCTACCCCACTTCCCCCTACATCAAGCTGGAAATATTGGCATCCATACCAAATACAAATAAATGTAAAAATACAAACTCAGTTGTAATAGAACTTACTGATATACTAGGTACTTTGATAAAGCTCCACTTTTTGTTTTACAAATCATACATACACTCTCTTTACAGTCAGTTACTTATTCTAATTACTTAATTAAGAACTAAATTTATATTTACAAAGACATCTTTACTTTATAACATCTAACTAACTACCTACCTACATTGATAAAAGAGATCACAGAAAATTGTAGCTGGAAATCTTTGAGTAAAATCCCTATCGTACTATATGTCTACCACTTTATTTTATCACAGTGGGTGTGTTTCTTATTGATTTCAAGGCATTTTTTCAAAATATTTGACATTTTATTGTCTTTCCAATAAATAGTAATAAGATTCAATATATTTCTTTAAATCCAAAACGTAAATATAATTTCAAAGCTGCCATATACCTACGATTTACTTTCGCATTGATGTGGTAGATGTTATAGTTAAATTTCACTTGCTACAATTGAAGGTTTGCCAAAAAGAACGAATGGAAGACGTTACATACATTATTTATGATAATATTCTTAAAATTTTAACCCTTTTAGTTCTTTCGGATTATATCTTCTCTTTTCAGCAAATCTAAACAAAAAATATAAAACACGCATAAAACTAATTAAATTACGCAAATGCATTAATCGAGTGCGAGCTACGCACATAACATAGTATGGATAGATACAGAGTTTTGGCAACAATCTTCTGTAACTGGTAGATCTCAGTCAACAGTTACGTGAGTGTCCATTGCACAAATCTATAATAATTTCTATGACTTTAACACGAATAAACTCTTGTCCCTTTTTGCTAACTATTTAGATAGATAATTGACACTATTAGGTATAAAAATCACTTGGCACAAAGGCATAATTAAGGTCCATACCCTGTTAAACTCCAATGACCATCCTAAATCTGTCAAAGTACTCTCAGTGATTGTTCATCAAGTACGATAATATTTTTAGAGGAAGACTTAAATATCCTTTCTGAGAGGAATTTGACTAGAATTTTAGTGGGTGGAGTTGTTTGCATAATTAATATGCACAAAATGCGTTTTGCACTAACGAGTGTCCCACATTATTAGTCTTTTGTAATCATTGTTCACATTTTTCACTTTTGAGGTTGAGTGCATAATGTTCAGTGGTGTATTCTTGCTTCATCATCATGTTGTCGCCAATGAGAGCACTTATGTGATGTTTGTCATGCGGCGCCGGCACTGGGTTAGGGTCTGGCCGCGCACGTTTCCGCCACGGCTCAGACGTTGCCATACTCAAGTCAGTGGGCATGTCTTCGTCCACAGGTTCTTCATCACAACGTTCTTCTTTCATTTCTGTTTTTACGACTGCTTGAGGCACAACTCTCGTTGGACTCATTTGCTGTCGTAGCAGCGAAATGTTCTTGATATTCTTTAGTTCAGTTGGATTCCTTAAAAACCTGTAATGATAAGTAACAATAAGTTTCCAGGTATATAAAGAAAATGTTAGTTATTCAAACAATTTTCATTTAAAGCTATACTTACTGGTAGCAATGTCTTTCTCCTTGCACTTTTCGCAGAATATTGACACGGTAGTAGTATCTTAATGCACGTGACATCTTGTCGTAGTTCATGGACAAGTGATTTTTCTGAATTCCCCACAGTTTAGCCAGGCCAGCTGGATCAACAATTTTAAATACCCCCGTTTCTCTATTTTTCCAAGCAATGTAGTTTGTGTAGCGCTGGGAAGGATCATTTAATAGCTGTTGCAGGAAGTCCCAAAGCAATCTTCCATCTGAAAACAAAATAATAATTAGTATTACAATTTGTTTGTTGTTTTTTACAATGAATTTATTTTTGGAAGTTAATGTCGAAATAAGAAAAAATATGATATAAATACTCACTTGTATTTGATTCTGGCATATCGTTCGGGAAGAATTCTCTGTGTTGAGCACGATAATGTGAGTGTTGTGGCGCTGCGTGAGGTTGTGGGGCCGGGCTTGCTAATGGCGCTTCTTTCGGAGATCGTGGTGGTGGTGCGAATTGAGCTTCTTCATCGGAATCAGAGTGATTGCTTCCTGAACTTGCAGCCTGTGTATTGGCAGGCATAGATGGTGCGTAATTTGGTGCATAGTTAACTGCTTCTCCTCTCTGAGGGCTTCCTGAACTGTCCACTGACGGAGCTGGACTTAAGGTTACGGAGTTAGGTTGGGCAGCCGCTGCAGCAGCGCTATGGAAATGATGGAAGCCGTCTACGGCCCATGTTGGAGTAGGGGGGTGTGAATGTGGGGAAGGTGGGTAAGGTGCAGCACGCGCTGTGGGTGTCACTGGAGACGAAGGAACTCTTCCCAGCAATGCAGCATCACGTACCAACATTTGCAGCACATTATGTAATACGTCACCAGCGCCAGGACAGCGCTCGCCCAAATCAGTTTTTGTCAGAAGGCATAATGCTTTACCTGAAAGACAAATAGATTTCTTTATTCAAATCGTTCTTATCCAGTCAAATACCGTAACAAATTAAATAATTGTTGTTATTTACCGTTCATTTGGAAGAGATCCATATCAAAATTTGGCAAATCGAATTCTCGTTCGCACCATTTCAGGAAAACTGCGACATCTTCTCTTGTCCATAATCTGGGTTCTGGGGGAAGACCCGCCGGTAGTTGAGCCTTGGCATCACCGAGAGGTGAGGGTGGCGGAGGGGCCCACGGCAGAGGGTACCGCCATAGTAACTCGGTAGGGCTAAATGGTAGCGGTAACCGCTCCATACTAGGCCCTGACGGCAGTTGAAGACTGACAACTTTCATCACGACTGTCTGAAACAACATAAAATTTCCGTTTAAATAAAACTTAATACGTCAAATCTGCACAATGCTTTTACAGTGCTCATCAAAATAATATCACGTATCTATGACCGTTAACTATGATTGTAGCTACTTGATAATAGGTGGCGCTAAGGTGTTGTCATTTCGTTCGCATTGGTATAGTTTCAGTTTCTTATCTTGCTGAAGGCATCTTCTTATCAGCTATTATTATCACGTAAACTGATATTACTGTTTTTCTTGTTTTTGAAGTTAAAGCGGATTTTCCGAATTTTATTTCTCTAGCAATTGTAAGGAATTATCGGTTTTCTGTAAAGTATGGAGTCGCGAAAGAATCGAAATAAATACGTCGTTACATAAGCAAGTTATTCAAATCAATATTTTGTTTAGAGTTATTTTATTATATTTTATTAACAACTTTTTTCGTAAAATATCGATAAGTCGTATTACATAATTTTATTGTTGTGAGCGTGACGATGGATTCCGATATTTACATGTTCAACTTGCGCTTGCTTAATTTGTATTGTGATTACTTTTATGGCCAGGCCTTCAAACCCCTCTTTAGGGATTGTACAGTGATCCCTCCGTGTTCAAAAACTTTTATTTCATAAACCGCGTTGATAAAAGTGGTTCAAATAGATTTAGTATTTCCTATATTGCTAATTTCTACATATTATACGCCAAGCCTAATTGACTAATTGATCACAATATGATAACCCAAACATTTAAGAGCGGGTTTTGAAGAAAGTCGCAGGTGCGACGGTAACGGAGATAGCGATCATATTCCATATTGGGCATTTATTCGGAAGGCACACTCGTTTTCGATTTTAAAAGTAGTCCCAACAATATTTTGTTAAGATAAGAGTAACATCTTAGCACTTTTCGCAGAAAACTTTCCCGAACCAAACTATTACTGTTTTATTTTCTGCTATAGGTAAATCAAATCGTTTTATCATTTGTAGCTCAGGTTTGAGTAGGCAGATAGCCAGTTGTTTTTAATTTTAACTAGATAATTACTTCCGTGTGGGATTTGATAGATCCAACAAGTTAAACTTTATGTTTTGTATTTTTGACAGGTTTTGTTTACCTACATCTATTTCTAGTAGGTCTTATTTCAGAAATTCGTTTTAGTTTAAACAGCTAAATAATGGGATAATACTGTAGGTACCTACAACAATGTTTCAATTTAAAAACGTAATGCACATGCAAAGTAAGTTTCTTTCTCAACAACATACTGTTTAATTTCTTTAATTTGCTACCAGTTTTGGAGTTCGTATCTTTAGGCACTGTAGACTGTACATTCAGTTGCCTTATCGGGCGCGGTCGGAAATGCGTGAGTCCGCGATAGCGTGGTCTGCGATAAGCACCGCTACTTACCGGCTGAGCTGATCCGGAACTGGTTGCGTCGTCAAAATCCTATAGGTAGATCGAAACTTGACAAAATCAGCACATGTACATCGTCACAACACTAGTAGCACAGAATCCAGTGTTCACAGAGCACCAGGCACACGCGAAGCAGCGGCAGTCCCTCCAAACGTGTCGTGTTACGGCACGCCGTAAACCAGCAGCGTATCTGAGGGATCGGGCTCGCAGACAAGCGTCGCGGGCAACTCTCCGACGCGGACTGATGATGCGGTGGAGGCGCGGGCGGACGGACGCGCGCCATCCACCCCCCTCCCGCCTTTCCTCGCCCCTCGCCACCTCACACATTGAGATAAAACTTCGGGAGCCAGACCAAGTCCCATTTTTAACTAAACGTACGAGCACTGTTTCCGCAAACCGTTATCGGGGTACATTGGCGTTGACGGACGACGCCCCACGACTAGAACACTTGTCGAAGAAAAATGTTTAGTATATTTTGTAACATGAAGGAACATTGGAATGGGATTATTATACAAGTGAGCCTGCTTAGGGCACGCGGAAGTGCCAGTTAGTGTGGTAGAATTACGTCAGCGCGCCAGTTTTTAATAACTCACAATATTTCCTTGTTTGTACAGTAATCGCGGAGCCACGAGTCTCGTTTTTTTTTTATATATGTATTTAATGCGTTTAATTTCCGGACTAACGAAGATATTTTTAATTAAATTAAATTAAATAGTACCTACCTAGTATAGTACCTACCTACCTTACTTCGAATATTATAGGTAGGTATTTATTGACTTAGGTTACTTTTCTACAATCTTTGGGTGCCCTTCTGCCTATTAAAAGAAATCAAATACCTGCTTATAACATTTATAATATGTAGAAATATGATTTTTCACGAAATGCAGGTAAACGTACTGTAATCATTCCCTATACAATTCATTCCCTACACTAGGAACTCACGAATGTGATCTATCAACGTGCAGTTCAAGATATCGTGACATTACTGAGACAAAGCACAGGAAACGTCTCAGCAACCGGCCGGCAGTTTCCTGGTGCAGAGTGAGACAATATGAGCGCCAACCGGTTTGAGCTGAGCTCATTCGACTCTGCTACGTGTTGTGTTTGTAAGCTCTGTGACACGCATAAATGTTTTTACCATATCTAACTACCTACTTACCTATCTACTTGAGTGTTGAGATTATTATATCTTTGCATACAAATAAGGTTCAAAGTTACTTACATTGGTACCTACTTATTGTTTTAAATTCAGAAATGTATCGCATACCTAACATTGCATTAGTAGGTATGATTACTGTAACGTTTCGGTCATTCAGCGTTTCATTAATTATGGAGCATCAGGTACGGCAACAGTCAAAGTTGTGTCACTGGATATGTACAGATCTACATGTTCGTGTATGCGTGTAGGTTGAGATTATCTTGTGTGTGCCCTGGCCGCCGTCCCACTACCGGTTCGAGACAGAAATATTCGGCAGCCAAGACGGAAGTGGCCTCGGAATCTTTACCTGTTGCTCCCTTCGCCCGCCCCGCGCTCCCTGATCGCGTCATCTCGCTCTCGCTCACGGCCCGGTATACGCAGTGTTCTGGCGGCATGCAGACGTTCGTCGTGGAGTTATGTGCAGTAATTTAGAGAATAAAAGACCATGATGTTCGGTCATACGTGACCGTGACCGCAGAACTTGCTGCTACTTTCTTTGTTAACAGTCTAACGTTACAACTTTGGTAACTATTACGTGATTACGTATTACCGTCTAAGTACATTGTTGATAAGTTGTAAAGTTTGTGAGATTCTATTGTTCATATACCTACCTACCTAGTACCTATCTCTAATTATTTTATTTAAAAAAAGGAGATATTAGGTACAGACAACAGCAGGTCAACATATACGAATCTGTTAAATTTTACCAATCGAACATTAACCTGCCTCCATTGTGATAAGGTTGAAAATCGATTGCAGAAATTTGACAGATTGTAGTAACTTGATATGCTGTTGTCTGTACATACATACATAGAGATTTTTTCTGTTAAGATATTAAAAGTAGGTAAGTAGTAGGAACCTAAATAATGTGAAAAGTGGCTACTTGTTTTCATATTTTAAATAATAAAATACTTAGTACCTAACCTACCAACATATTAAGAGATAAACAATTTAAAATGTATGACGATGACGAAGATAATAATTCAGAGCCAGTCAGCTCCAGGCGGAATGCGATTGCGAACGTCTGGGCTCAAATCCGAACACATGCGGAAGAACCTAACCGAAATAAGTTCATTGCGTGAGCGCAATACTTCGGTCGGTCGTCAGGGCGATCATGTAGCTTTAAATCAGTTGCCGTAAATCAGTTATTCAACATAAGTCATTACTGCATTTTTAAAGTCAGATGAAACATAAGGATTAAGGATTATAGGAAAGAATTAGTTACCCATTTACGGTTACCTACCTCATTTTTAAACCAGGCTTTTACGATGTGCCCCTCACATGGAAAAATATGGTCCTTCGCTCATCCACAAATTGATGCAACAAGGACCTACTTAACGTTAAGCAGTCAATTCATACATCAGAGAAGAAGCCACGAGCACCAGGCAAAATTATATACCAATGCTATGAGAGGGTATCTACAACCTTAAAACCTGAAATGGTTTTGGGTAAAGCACAATACCACCTTATTGTCCGGATATAAGATACAATAATAAAGTTCAAAATCGCGAGCAGAAGTTACAATATGTCTTTTAACCTTAACCATAGCTTTCTTCTCCTTAAAGATGTCAAACCTCCCAAAACAACCACGTACCTAAATCGATTATTTGAAGTTCAAAATGCATTGTAAGTAATCTCCAAACGTTTGGTAACAACAAAATCTTTAAGACAGAATTACAAAAATCATTACGAATATTAATAGGAAATGAACGACATGAAATAGTTTAAGCCGGAAATTAATACACGCGGGAAGAGGAAATTGGACAGCGGCGGCCTACGGGCACCGGACGTGCAGGGGCGTAGGAAGGTGGATGGGGAGGGGAGACGCGCGAATCTCTGTCCCAACTTCCGATGATGGTCGCACCACGGAAAAGGAACGGCTGTGCGGAAACGTTGCCGTATAACTAAGTACTACAGTTACACGATGTAGCAACAAACTTGCCCGCACTGTGTACCGGTATTTGCAAAATGTCTATGTGGTATTGGGTGCTTACGTGTCGATATGGGCCATTATCTCTGCGTTTTATCCGATTTAGTTGATTATTTGTTCATCACAAGCACGTTACCTACGCGAAAATCAGCTTATTAGATAAAGTGCCTAGTAGGTACTGATATCGCAATTTATTGTTGTTTTACGTGTATGAATGGTACAACTAAAACTGCTGTTTATCAAGGAAGAACAAAACCGTACTACGTACCTACTTACAGATTGCATGGCAGGCAAAATGGATTGTGGGAAGTTTGAAAACGATTGACCTTCAATTGTAACTACCCATTTGTAATTGCTTTGTGTTATAGTTCGGAATCGGAATAGAATATTCAATTAGTTTCCGTTTATTATCGGCGTATAAAGTATTCATTACAACTTTATTTCTATCTACAGTTATTTTTATTGAAAATAGTTGTTAATGGAATATATCATAAGAAGTAAGTTTTCTGCGCACTTTCATAATTGCAAAAGAAAATCGATAAGGGGGAAAAGCGGTGCAAACAAGCCGGAAGTGTGTGCCGGATACCACCACATTTAAATTGCAGTCGTATGGAAATAGCGGCACTTCCTGCGAACTGACCCGGTTCAGATGTATTGCTTCCATTCGATGATATTGCTCAAGAATGTCTCAATATGATCATATTTTTATGAAATGGAGACATTTCATGTATTAATGTATCAACAAGAGCGACCAGATGGTGTCCCGCCGGCGTGACGGGACGAAGAAAAGCATTCAAGATATCATCACGCTGCTAAAGGAGACCGATCCGGACGACGTGCCTACGTTTGTGGCGAAGGATCTTAACAAGCTTCCTCCCGTCACCTTCGACCACGTCGACGTTACACGCCTTTTGAAGGACATCGTCTTTCTAAAGGCAAGTCTTGCGGATGTGCAACGGAAGTTGGATGCATCCCAAATTACTGTCGCTGATTTGCGCAGCGAACTCAACGAGTTGCGTAAATCGGCAACCGTAACTGGGTCACCGGCGGGTGCATCGAACGTAAACATGCGGCGCGGAGCGTGCCTCGATGTATCGGGTGCAAGTTTCGCGTCAGCAGTTTTGTCGCCGTCGCCGCGGTCACCGCCGAATGCTGAGCCGGCACAGTGCGCGCCTCGTGCGCCCCGCTGCCCCGCTCCCGTCCCTGTGGGGCCTCCCCGCACCGCCTCTCGACCGCTCGACCAGCTGCTTGATTCTGCAGCCTCGACGAAACATCAAGGTGTTCGTCGAGATTACGCCAGCGTCGCCGGTAGTACAGTGGGTACTACAAAGAAGCCTGTGATCGTAAAGGGATCAGATCAGGCTGATGATGATGGGTTCGTGACGGTGCAAAGAAAGAAGCGCCGTCAGCGAACTAACAAGAATCGCTGCGGCACGGCTCCTGCGGAGACCAATATCAAAATCCGTGCTGCTAAGCCGAACACCCCGGTGTACATCNATACATACATAGAGATTTTTTCTGTTAAGATATTAAAAGTAGGTAAGTAGTAGGAACCTAAATAATGTGAAAAGTGGCTACTTGTTTTCATATTTTAAATAATAAAATACTTAGTACCTAACCTACCAACATATTAAGAGATAAACAATTTAAAATGTATGACGATGACGAAGATAATAATTCAGAGCCAGTCAGCTCCAGGCGGAATGCGATTGCGAACGTCTGGGCTCAAATCCGAACACATGCGGAAGAACCTAACCGAAATAAGTTCATTGCGTGAGCGCAATACTTCGGTCGGTCGTCAGGGCGATCATGTAGCTTTAAATCAGTTGCCGTAAATCAGTTATTCAACATAAGTCATTACTGCATTTTTAAAGTCAGATGAAACATAAGGATTAAGGATTATAGGAAAGAATTAGTTACCCATTTACGGTTACCTACCTCATTTTTAAACCAGGCTTTTACGATGTGCCCCTCACATGGAAAAATATGGTCCTTCGCTCATCCACAAATTGATGCAACAAGGACCTACTTAACGTTAAGCAGTCAATTCATACATCAGAGAAGAAGCCACGAGCACCAGGCAAAATTATATACCAATGCTATGAGAGGGTATCTACAACCTTAAAACCTGAAATGGTTTTGGGTAAAGCACAATACCACCTTATTGTCCGGATATAAGATACAATAATAAAGTTCAAAATCGCGAGCAGAAGTTACAATATGTCTTTTAACCTTAACCATAGCTTTCTTCTCCTTAAAGATGTCAAACCTCCCAAAACAACCACGTACCTAAATCGATTATTTGAAGTTCAAAATGCATTGTAAGTAATCTCCAAACGTTTGGTAACAACAAAATCTTTAAGACAGAATTACAAAAATCATTACGAATATTAATAGGAAATGAACGACATGAAATAGTTTAAGCCGGAAATTAATACACGCGGGAAGAGGAAATTGGACAGCGGCGGCCTACGGGCACCGGACGTGCAGGGGCGTAGGAAGGTGGATGGGGAGGGGAGACGCGCGAATCTCTGTCCCAACTTCCGATGATGGTCGCACCACGGAAAAGGAACGGCTGTGCGGAAACGTTGCCGTATAACTAAGTACTACAGTTACACGATGTAGCAACAAACTTGCCCGCACTGTGTACCGGTATTTGCAAAATGTCTATGTGGTATTGGGTGCTTACGTGTCGATATGGGCCATTATCTCTGCGTTTTATCCGATTTAGTTGATTATTTGTTCATCACAAGCACGTTACCTACGCGAAAATCAGCTTATTAGATAAAGTGCCTAGTAGGTACTGATATCGCAATTTATTGTTGTTTTACGTGTATGAATGGTACAACTAAAACTGCTGTTTATCAAGGAAGAACAAAACCGTACTACGTACCTACTTACAGATTGCATGGCAGGCAAAATGGATTGTGGGAAGTTTGAAAACGATTGACCTTCAATTGTAACTACCCATTTGTAATTGCTTTGTGTTATAGTTCGGAATCGGAATAGAATATTCAATTAGTTTCCGTTTATTATCGGCGTATAAAGTATTCATTACAACTTTATTTCTATCTACAGTTATTTTTATTGAAAATAGTTGTTAATGGAATATATCATAAGAAGTAAGTTTTCTGCGCACTTTCATAATTGCAAAAGAAAATCGATAAGGGGGAAAAGCGGTGCAAACAAGCCGGAAGTGTGTGCCGGATACCACCACATTTAAATTGCAGTCGTATGGAAATAGCGGCACTTCCTGCGAACTGACCCGGTTCAGATGTATTGCTTCCATTCGATGATATTGCTCAAGAATGTCTCAATATGATCATATTTTTATGAAATGGAGACATTTCATGTATTAATGTATCAACAAGAGCGACCAGATGGTGTCCCGCCGGCGTGACGGGACGAAGAAAAGCATTCAAGATATCATCACGCTGCTAAAGGAGACCGATCCGGACGACGTGCCTACGTTTGTGGCGAAGGATCTTAACAAGCTTCCTCCCGTCACCTTCGACCACGTCGACGTTACACGCCTTTTGAAGGACATCGTCTTTCTAAAGGCAAGTCTTGCGGATGTGCAACGGAAGTTGGATGCATCCCAAATTACTGTCGCTGATTTGCGCAGCGAACTCAACGAGTTGCGTAAATCGGCAACCGTAACTGGGTCACCGGCGGGTGCATCGAACGTAAACATGCGGCGCGGAGCGTGCCTCGATGTATCGGGTGCAAGTTTCGCGTCAGCAGTTTTGTCGCCGTCGCCGCGGTCACCGCCGAATGCTGAGCCGGCACAGTGCGCGCCTCGTGCGCCCCGCTGCCCCGCTCCCGTCCCTGTGGGGCCTCCCCGCACCGCCTCTCGACCGCTCGACCAGCTGCTTGATTCTGCAGCCTCGACGAAACATCAAGGTGTTCGTCGAGATTACGCCAGCGTCGCCGGTAGTACAGTGGGTACTACAAAGAAGCCTGTGATCGTAAAGGGATCAGATCAGGCTGATGATGATGGGTTCGTGACGGTGCAAAGAAAGAAGCGCCGTCAGCGAACTAACAAGAATCGCTGCGGCACGGCTCCTGCGGAGACCAATATCAAAATCCGTGCTGCTAAGCCGAACACCCCGGTGTACATCTCCCGCCTACACTACACCACTAAGGCGGAGGACATTGTGGAGTACGTGCGTCAGAAGCTGAAGTACGCCCCGAGAGTGCAGCTGCTGGAGTCGCGCCATAACGCCAACTTCAAGGCGTTCGTGGTGCGAGTGCCGACGTGTTTCCTGCACCTCGTGTTGGACGAAAACTTCTGGCCACAGGACGTGGTGTTCCGTCGCTTCCGCGGACAAGTGCCACTCGAACGCACAGTGACGTAGTGCATAGGAAGTGTTACTAACATAGATTTAAGTTTATATTTACTAACAAGTTGTGTATTTTATATTGTATATATGTTAGTCTATAAGGTATATATCTATGGGCCAATGTAGCCTGAAAATAAAGGTATTTGATATTGATATTATTTTTAAGTGGTTTTAGTATCACTCCCGTTTTACACAGCTCTGTGTTCTTTACCAACGGATTAATTTCGTTAAGTAAAAGACCCTAAAACAGAGTTTTCGATATCTTTGGTACATACAAATTTTCCCTCGATAAATATTATCAACAATTATAAAAAAACACCTTCATTATTTCATAACTTCTGAAGTTGTGGTCTGATATTTCAAAAATCTGGTAGATACATCTGAATTGACGCAGATTTAAATTTATTGTGGTGAACATAAAGTGATGTAATTTGCATTTTAGTACCAAACTGGTTGTTTGGCATCTAGAGCTTGTAATCACGATAAATGATCGAGTGTTGCACCATCCGAAGCATTCATTGAGTCTGAACGCACTTCCGAGCGCTCGCTCGCAGACCGCGACCCCGATTCAACCGTCGTTGTTCTCGCGTTACATAATCAGGTGCCAGTCAGAACTAGGCAACGATGTCACACCGAAAAATTGCGCCACTTACTTGCCTTTACAGTAGACCAGAACTTAACGCTGCAACGTCTCGTTCTGGTTGGGTAATACATATAAAATTATATATTAATATGTAAGTATCACTTACTTTCTTAACGCCTGTCTAAACTGCTCGGATATGGTGATTAGAAAACATTTTTGTTTCTTAGAATTTAGATTCAAATTCAGGCAGATTTATGTGAATAATGTGCTTGTCTAGAATTCAGGATCAGGTTATTATTATGGTGCAAAGCTGAAGATATCGTTATCTTGGTAATCTATGTAGTTATGTAATGGTGAATGTAGTAAATGCTGGAGATGTAGAATTGTAAATATTTTCTTTTGTCTATATATTTGATCTATATTTTTTTATCAATTGCGTACTCTTTTAAGCAGTGATAGGATAGTTCATATTAGTAATAGATAAGATATTTATCTATTAACGTCACTCCGTGGTGGTGTAATCTTATTATTATTAATTAGGAAGGTAATTAAAAAAGAACAACAGGGTTATAATCTCGGAAGCAGATTTAATTATAAGTATTTCTTGAAACTGTTATTTTAGTAGCAAGTGGGGTTAAAGTTGATATAAATAATATAATTATGTTGTCGCTGATAAAGTGAATGTTTACTCCCTCATGATCCACTATCTCCATATTATCTCTAAGAATATTTAGGTCATTGGGAAAACCGGTCATTATTCTTTCAAATATTCATGACTGCCTCGTTGGTCTAGTTGTCATTATTCTTTCAAATATTCATGACTGCCTCGTTGGTCTAGTTGTCGCATAGCCGACTGCTGATCACGAGGTCTCGGGTTCGATTCCCGGGACGGGCCGAAATCGCTTTGTGGGTTTTAGAAACTTTCATAAAGCAGCCCGGAGTTGGAAGTTGGTGATTGATACACCCGTGCATCGGAGAGCACGTTAATGTCGGTCCTGCGCCTGATCTCTCTCCGGTCGTGTCGGATTGCCGTCCCATCGGGTTATGAGAGTGAGGGAATAGGGAGTGCACCTGTGTCAGCGCAAATGCTTGTGCACTATAATATGTCCTGCGCAGCTGGCTGATCTCCTTATATGAGAACAGCCGCCGTGGTCGATAATCGGCTAGGACGCCATTATTCATGAAAAAAAGTTTGACAACATATTTGAATAGGGTGATCAATATTCTTTTTTTTTGGACAGTCGTCTAATTAACGTAACGTAACTTTAAACTCAGTCCCTCATGGACGTGAAAGCCACTTCCCAGCCCAACAGACAACCCTGACGTTCTGATAAATGTTTCCAATTCCAATATCGTTTATACAAATTCAAAGCATCCGTAATCTCGATAATACAGTGCCGTGTAGCTGTGTACACGCAGTCCTTTTTCTTGTTTCAAACCTATAAAGATAATTACAGCCGTTAAGAAATCGTCAACTTCCGTCGACCTCAGCCGATGGCAACGCACAACAGTTTATGGTCACGCAACGAATACTTAAGATTTAAACCATCGTCGTTCTCGTAATTATGCAAATACCTATGTGGGTATTTTTCTACTTTTATTAAGTAACAATGCTACACTTATTTAGATATATAAGTATCTTCTACGTGTAGTATAAATTTTCTAATATGTAGTTTAGCCCTTTCTCCGTCAGTTATTATAATGGTGCATGGAATAAAAATAAAATAGATATAGTCCGTACAAATGGCGTTATTGATCATGTCGACGTAACAACGCGAACTTGCCCTGAATGGACAATTAATCCCTGATTTTAACGAGTAACCCCCTGGGTGAGTCTCTGTGCGCACAAGTGTCACATGACAAAGCGACCCCTCAGTTCGTTTCGGATCGACGTGATCAAAAAACCGGGTTGGGAATGCATCCGTATGGATGAGGGCACATGACGCGGGCGGTATTTTGTACGTAACGTACGTTCGAATGCATCCATGTTTTCTTATTTGGCTAACGTCAACACAGATGTACTGTTTTCTTACGTTTGCATTTGTGTTGCCCATATTTGAATCAGTATTATAATTATTAACACCTCCCTCCCCGTGTTATGTTTCAATACCAAGTAAAACATATTTTTGTCATTGAACAGTTGAAACAAGCGAAGTCCACAACATGTAATAACGTGCAATATTTTGTAAACTTCGATAAGTGACGAGCAAAAGCAGGAAGTAAAAATACCGTATTCTGGAAAATATTCGCCTTGTTTATGCTATGGTATTAAAACATGCGATGGTCGCCAGACAGAATCTAATCGTGTGGAATAATAATATCTTAATAACTACGTGTCGTAAAAAGTGTATCGTCTGGGGGCTCACTTGGTATGTCCCAATCAGGCCATGTGCGCGCGGTCCCACGCATAGTTGACGCACAAGTGTGCGCCAGCGCCACATAGCGTTCCTACCTATAGCTGATATAGTCGCTTCCTATGTGTGAGTAAGTGAGCTGCTACTTCCTGGTACAGCCGCGAGACTCTTTATTTAAATTCTTCCTTTGTGTGCGTACGCAATATTATTTATATTCAGCTACTTCTACTCGCGGGATGGTAGTACCTACACGAATATTATTACATTAACCATGCGTGTGTGTAACGAGTCTCTTTAATCTTCATTGTACTTCCTGATTATGTACCAGTGTGTGTGAGCCACTTGTTTGAATGCTAGGGCGACTTTATCTCAGTGAGGGACAAAGTGCAGAGGCCGATTACTTTAGGGTGGAGCATTACATTTTATCGATAATTTCGCATAGACCACCTACATCATGCATTCATAGTAGTGATGTTTATTAACAATTATTTTGTGATGATTGCATATTTATCTGCTTCAGAGTAGGAAAAGTTGATTGAAGTTGTTTTATTGTAGATTAAAAAGAATACTAATTACGCGACATACGTAGTTACAGCTAATCCTCGAGTCTTCAGCTAGCTACTTGCATCAAACAAAGAGCTGATGTTTATATTCACATTGGAAACAGGAAGCATAAAGTCCGCAATATGTCTCAAGCTTGTACTGTTCTCGGTATGAAACAATACCAGTTCCGCTGTGTTTGCTAAACTGTACTCCTTTCAGGAAGTGACCGCACTTTAATTGAGCTGCTATAACTGTTGGCTGGGAACTGAGTTGTTGGTCTGCTACTGAGTAACATTGCCACTATTTACAAAGGAAGGTGACTTAGTACTGACATTGAAATCCATATCCTTGTATTTGGAAATTCATTTTCTGAATGCATACAGCGTATTTTTATATAAATCGATGTTTATTTAGCTGTTGCTGTACAGCACTATAGCAGCAAGTGGACAGATGCATTGTACAGCGAGCAGTTTGCACAATTCGGAAGGGTCCGATCACAGTCAGGGAGGGAGATCTACGAATTTTCACCGCTAAACCCCCCGTCGCTCACATCTGTCGCTTCTATAGAGTGTAGATTAGATACAACGTCATTAATTGATTTAAGCTAACTGAAAGGGTTAGGGCTTATTCTTAAATGTAAAATGCACATGTTTCATTTTAAATAAAATGATTCCCTTAAAATTGGTTAAAGTTTCGAAATCTCCAAGCAGATTTGTTTCGGATTATTCAATTATTTTTCAAAATTGACTTTTAATTTCCTTTTGACTGAATATCCGGATTTTAAATCCTTGATTGTCCATGACAGTGATGGCATTGCAGTCGATAATGCAATTACACTAGTTACGCATGTTTACGCTCTGGAAAGAGGGATGCGGTGAGGGACGAACTTGTAAGGCATCGTGCGGTGTTGCCATTTGACGTAACTTGTAAGAACTAACAACTAGATACCTGTTGCTAAGAGATAACTAGGCAGGAAATTGTCTTGAGTACCTACGCATATGAAGTGATTGTTGTTAATTAATTGTTGGTGACATGGCAACCTCTTACTGTATCGTTGTCATATTAGATTGTTTACATTAAAATTATAAGGGATAATTTTACCGCTAACCAGAAACTAATTTGATACACTTTAATAGAGTACCTATTTTAATTGCACTTCTGGAACGAACAACACATGAAAAAATAGAGCGTTGCCCAAAGATAAATTTTCTGCTCACGTTTCCTTCGACTAAGAACCTGTACCGACTTAAGTAAGCTAAATAAAAGAGCTGTCAGTAGGCAATACCTGTTGGTATGTAGACGACCTTTATTTTACAACAACAATCCAATGAAAGGTTTGATAACCCTCGTAATTACATCGATGGCACTTGCACCTAAATCAAAATCCACACCTTGCAACGTAGCGCAGAGCGTGAGAAGAAGGGCAAGTTCAGCCCCTCGTTAAGATACTCACACAGGTGTAAACATTGTTCTGATACCCGCCCCGCGACCCTTAAACCTTTTCAACAAGGAAGCTGAGTTTATACCTACCTGCGCGTTACTTGTGTACAAAACGTTAATTTAATTCCTTTTTTAAATCGAGGTAGTGCGTTATCTTGCACTTGTTTATATTTAATTGAGTTAAAAGATATATTTATTTATCAAGGCATGTTTGCGGAGCTCAATCTTGGCATTTAGCCGTATCGTAAAAAGCATTTTGTGTAGACGTAATATAAATTGTGTNTATTATTACATTAACCATGCGTGTGTGTAACGAGTCTCTTTAATCTTCATTGTACTTCCTGATTATGTACCAGTGTGTGTGAGCCACTTGTTTGAATGCTAGGGCGACTTTATCTCAGTGAGGGACAAAGTGCAGAGGCCGATTACTTTAGGGTGGAGCATTACATTTTATCGATAATTTCGCATAGACCACCTACATCATGCATTCATAGTAGTGATGTTTATTAACAATTATTTTGTGATGATTGCATATTTATCTGCTTCAGAGTAGGAAAAGTTGATTGAAGTTGTTTTATTGTAGATTAAAAAGAATACTAATTACGCGACATACGTAGTTACAGCTAATCCTCGAGTCTTCAGCTAGCTACTTGCATCAAACAAAGAGCTGATGTTTATATTCACATTGGAAACAGGAAGCATAAAGTCCGCAATATGTCTCAAGCTTGTACTGTTCTCGGTATGAAACAATACCAGTTCCGCTGTGTTTGCTAAACTGTACTCCTTTCAGGAAGTGACCGCACTTTAATTGAGCTGCTATAACTGTTGGCTGGGAACTGAGTTGTTGGTCTGCTACTGAGTAACATTGCCACTATTTACAAAGGAAGGTGACTTAGTACTGACATTGAAATCCATATCCTTGTATTTGGAAATTCATTTTCTGAATGCATACAGCGTATTTTTATATAAATCGATGTTTATTTAGCTGTTGCTGTACAGCACTATAGCAGCAAGTGGACAGATGCATTGTACAGCGAGCAGTTTGCACAATTCGGAAGGGTCCGATCACAGTCAGGGAGGGAGATCTACGAATTTTCACCGCTAAACCCCCCGTCGCTCACATCTGTCGCTTCTATAGAGTGTAGATTAGATACAACGTCATTAATTGATTTAAGCTAACTGAAAGGGTTAGGGCTTATTCTTAAATGTAAAATGCACATGTTTCATTTTAAATAAAATGATTCCCTTAAAATTGGTTAAAGTTTCGAAATCTCCAAGCAGATTTGTTTCGGATTATTCAATTATTTTTCAAAATTGACTTTTAATTTCCTTTTGACTGAATATCCGGATTTTAAATCCTTGATTGTCCATGACAGTGATGGCATTGCAGTCGATAATGCAATTACACTAGTTACGCATGTTTACGCTCTGGAAAGAGGGATGCGGTGAGGGACGAACTTGTAAGGCATCGTGCGGTGTTGCCATTTGACGTAACTTGTAAGAACTAACAACTAGATACCTGTTGCTAAGAGATAACTAGGCAGGAAATTGTCTTGAGTACCTACGCATATGAAGTGATTGTTGTTAATTAATTGTTGGTGACATGGCAACCTCTTACTGTATCGTTGTCATATTAGATTGTTTACATTAAAATTATAAGGGATAATTTTACCGCTAACCAGAAACTAATTTGATACACTTTAATAGAGTACCTATTTTAATTGCACTTCTGGAACGAACAACACATGAAAAAATAGAGCGTTGCCCAAAGATAAATTTTCTGCTCACGTTTCCTTCGACTAAGAACCTGTACCGACTTAAGTAAGCTAAATAAAAGAGCTGTCAGTAGGCAATACCTGTTGGTATGTAGACGACCTTTATTTTACAACAACAATCCAATGAAAGGTTTGATAACCCTCGTAATTACATCGATGGCACTTGCACCTAAATCAAAATCCACACCTTGCAACGTAGCGCAGAGCGTGAGAAGAAGGGCAAGTTCAGCCCCTCGTTAAGATACTCACACAGGTGTAAACATTGTTCTGATACCCGCCCCGCGACCCTTAAACCTTTTCAACAAGGAAGCTGAGTTTATACCTACCTGCGCGTTACTTGTGTACAAAACGTTAATTTAATTCCTTTTTTAAATCGAGGTAGTGCGTTATCTTGCACTTGTTTATATTTAATTGAGTTAAAAGATATATTTATTTATCAAGGCATGTTTGCGGAGCTCAATCTTGGCATTTAGCCGTATCGTAAAAAGCATTTTGTGTAGACGTAATATAAATTGTGTAAACTCGAAGCCATGTTCGCATGGATTCATTAGGTAACAATTTTATAATAGTTTCATCTCTGTCTTGCATCTTACTGGGTTCATAGATGTCTCTTTTATTACATTGCTTCCTATTACGCGACGCTATCCGATGCGCTCACGCACTTTTAAAACGGACACAGACTAATCATTACCTTAATGTAGACGGGAATCGTAACTTGTACCTATGTCTCGTCTTTAACTGCTACAAATTGGACTCTCAAGGTCTGAAGATGGTTTATTGACCTGGAATACTTATTATAAAATCTTTTTTCTCAGTGCTCTTTTCATTCTACCTAGTTTTACAATGTAAAACTCACTAATACCTATTTAATTATCTGTACTATTATGACTATTAGTCTTAATTAACAAAAACTTATAAAAGTAACAGACTCTTGTAACATGGTATCAGTTTCTTATAGAACTATCTCTACAAATAAAGAGTCTTCTAAAAACTAAAGTAAAGAAACTGAATAATGTTACGTTAAAATATATTTTAAATTACGATCTATAGCTTCTTATTCCATGAAAAACCATTAAAAATGTTTTATTATTGCCGTCACGGAATTAAATAAAGCATGGGAATTAGCTCACAATTCAGCAGCTGTGGCCTGATTAAACACCAAGATACAAAACTACACAATAGTCATAGTCGTATTTTCCTCACAAACCGTAATCGAGTAATATTAAAATTCAATTTTATTAAACAAATCAATGACGAGGTGTCATTTAATGATAGGTTGATCACGTAATTGTATAGCTCATTATTTGTTTCAAGCTAGTTTCTAACTATCATAAACGGCTTCTTTCAAATTCTGCTTTTGTCTTTCATTCATGTCTTATCTGTGTATCTTCTTGTAGTCAATAAAAACACTGACAAATAATAGTGTTAGTTAGTATTATTAGCAAGTTTTTTGACGCTTGCGGCTGCCACAAGCCAGAGCCATAAAATGCCCAACCCTAATTATATGATGGAAGAAGTCCCCTTCATTGGGAATAATATTAATATGCAATCAAATTATATTGGTCACTGACCTAAGTCAATATTCATTTATTTTGACACAATTTAAGAATAGACGCAATTCTAAATTGAAAGAGCTTGAAAAAAAATATCTACGTAATTTCTCAATTTCATTCACTTTACCTAAAGAGCAAAAATTCATTTGAGCTGGAATTAACAAAGAACGATGTTATGAATACGTGTCACATCACCCGTGAAACCCCGGCTTTGTCCAGAGTGTGAAAGGGTTCACTCATTAGGAAGATTGCAAGGGCGCGGAGCGATGCAAAACACTGTCTATGCGTGGTTGCGTTCCGCATTGTCTACGCCTAGTACTCTACTGTTTCTAACGCTACATCGTAGCCTGTATTCAGGAAGTTTATATTTCGAAGCATAAAAGAAACGAGGCTGTATTGTAGCATAAAAGAAAGTGCATTCGGGTTAGACTTGGGTTAGACACATTCAACGACTATAATGGGATGATATACCTGACTGTCCATTACTGTAATTACTGATGTCATAACATGAAGAGCGTGTGACAAAATGAAAAGATCCGTTAGTTACAAATCACCGTAAATGCCTCATATCTAACAAAAAGTCTTGAAGCAGTATTTAGGGCCCAAGAGCTTCAGATGTAGACAACAACCAAAAGGGTGATCTGGAAAGAGTTTTCATGAAGCACAGGCGCAAATGTCAAATTATAGCCTAACATGTTACAAATGTGAACATTTTGTTAAAGATAATGAAAATTCAATCGATCACATTACATTTGACATATGCTTCATTTAAAATTATGTAGAACGTACAATTGAATCAGTGTATGGTATGGCGCCGGCGTTCGATACGAACCAAGCCAAGATGGCATCGAACAGGAAGTGAAGTAGGAAAACGTTCTAGCGTCATCCAAGGTTAACAACGCGACGAGCTACATCCACCACGCTCGCATCGGCACCTCGCTTGACAAACCTCCATTGTTTAGTAATTAGGTTGGTTTCGGTATATTACGGAATATACATACAAAAGATCTTTTCTGATTAAAATTGTATTGACTTCTTGAGAATTAGCATTTAGAAGGCTAACGAATTGCTAGCCCTATGTTCACGATTTGGCAATCCGGATTAGTTGGTTTAAGTGTTCTTGGAATCAATAATTAAATCAATCTATCAAACATTTTATTATTTAGGTATTTATCTATTCACGACATTCAATAATTATGATTACATAGCTCATCCCACTTAGAAAACTACCAAGAGGTACTTTGCTTAGGGCTTCGGTGTATTGTTAGATTTCTTGTGAATATTTGCACTATTTATATTATACTTCTCTCATAATATGTGTGCAATCCACGCTTTTATTCTTCTCAATAGCAGGTAACGTTTGCGGTACACAATGGAAACGAATTTCGTTCAGCTAAAATATTAACTTTCATACAAAGGGATACATTATACTTCCAAGTATGGAGCACTTCTTCACTTCCGAACAATACATTGAATGGGAAACGAAGTGGTAAACAGTGGTTCTTTTACAGTTCCATCACTTCGTGAGGTGACCATCTGACTTTGTTATGTTATTTGCAGTTTACAATCATTAATAACTAACGTTTGTTGTTTAATGTTTATCCAGGTCGGATCTAAGTAAATGTTATACTAAAGAAAATATACACACAGTCTGTGGGAAATGTAGTTGGTGTACACCTTTGGCTATAGGTACATTTATTTATTAAGGTTCTATGTTCAGAAAAAACCCCCGACACAAAAACTTGATTTCCCTTAAAAAAGTAAAAAATAATAAAAAAAATACGTCGCGTTGGGGGACCGCTCCTAATTATTCCTTACTTATTTACGATTTTTTTCATAAGTATCACATGCCTACCTATTTAGGAGCGGTCCCCCAACGCGACGTATTTTTTTTATTATTTTTTACTTTTTAAAGGGAAATCAAGTTTTTGTGTCGGGGGTTTTTTANNATGTGGATTACATAATTATGTACTGACCATTTCTTATATGTATAGGTATGCTATTAGTTCTGAAATTACGTAACTCTAATTAAGCTGGGGTAATGTCTAAGTTAAATGGCTACCTGAGTGACTACATAATGTATTTTTCTAACGGCATCAAGTACATAATACATCTATGGTTATTTCTATATTATTAAGAGCCTTTTCGTAGAAAATGGGCAAACCAAAGCTTTAAATAGGATATTGAGAGGCCTATTCACTTTACAAAACCATGGAAGAAGTGAGGAAATAAAAGGTTCGAGTGCTTTACAAGCATTTTATTATTTGTATTTATACAAAAGATCTGTATGAAATGTTAGGAATTCCTCTTAGTTAAAGCACATTGTCTATTAGACGCCGGCGTTAGATTATAAACTCTAAACAATTTACGGAAGCCTATCGCATGGGACGAAGTAAGCCTTAATCTTCATCCTTTTGTTATGTTCCGACACGAAAACCACTTCTATAGTTTACAAGAAATTCTGTTTATTTCTTTGCGGTTTTTGAATTTACGAATTTTAAAATTCTACGTGATTCTACATATTTACTTAATGTATTGATTTTTCTACGGCAGAACTTATTTACAAAAGAACTTTTTTAAGAGTATTTAGGTTTCGTGTGAGCATAATGCCAAAATGGTCTTATCTTAGTAGTCGTATTGTGTAAGTTGTATTTTTTTAAAGAAGATAATCATTATCACTGCATCAGTAGCAAAACCACTTGCTACGAATTTCTTTGCTAATAGGTACTAATGAAACTTTGCAGAAAGAAAAGTTAGTGTCACTCGCGGTCAAATTAAATCAAAATCGACGGGGCGTACGAAACACTACCTAAATTCCACTGTTCCTAAACCAAATAATACTTTTTTCTATATCATCCGCAGCAATTATTATGATCTGATCAGATATGAAATGAGATGGGTACAACTACACTTTATATCGCCTCTTTTGCCGACGCATTGTCTGCTCGCTCCACCACATCCCAAAAGGATTCCTGTTCGTTATAATTCCGGCTAGCATTTCCATAAAAATCGTTGTGATCGTTATCTTCGTGAACAGGTCGGATTCTTTTTTTCTAAGTGCATCATTTATTATCTTTAAGGGCACAAAAAATGTAGGGTCTCTAAGGCGCCGCGGTGTCCCTTCTAGGAAGCGGCCTCGGGTTTGTTTGACACTCATCTGTGAGATATAGAGCGGCCAGTGGACAGGGTAGTTCGATGAATCCAAACACTTGCAATGGTTTTAACGCTTGGACATCGGCTGCGGGACAAAGAGGTGTCAATTCACAACTCGGCGATTTTGCACGGAGCACTTATAGATACCATCACAATATGGACATAAAGATTTTGAATGATAACACTGATGAAGTGGTTTGATGTTGACGAATATTTTCTGAAACGAATTTCATTATGAATATCTAAAGACAACCTTTTAACCGGACTACAGGAAGAGTAATGATTTTTCAATGTTATTAAGCTAACTTTTTAGCAATTGGTATTGCTAAAAAAGCTTTGTAAAAAATCGATTGTTCTGCTTTGTAAAGATAACTGTTTTTGCTTTCATCCAGGATTATTTGTTCAGGTATAAAATGAAAGGGTTTAATAAAGGCCTCCGTTTCACGCTAGCTGCTTGTTATCTGACATGATACTACCTTTAAGATGATGGATCAAAGATTTCTTATAACGTTCAACGGTCGTTGCGCAATTTCCCACAGCATCTCAAAAGCAAATACCTTCTATTGAGGCAGGATACAATGGCAGGGCAAGAGTCAGGTAAAGCGCCTGCGCTGCGGGGTTCCAGCGCAGAAGTTTTATATTTCCGCTTCTTTGTCATGTCTTTGGGCCAATTAATAATTTCTCTGGATGACCGAAGTCATTGTTAAACCATCGTGCCGCACCTACGCCCCATTCAAATGGCGAAGATTGATGAACTCCATGCAATTGTCACATTTTTACGTTTATAGACTGTTTTTGCTTTACTTCTACTGAATGACTTTGCTCCTTCGCAATTGTTGTTCATGTGGGAGATAAATAAGTCTGTCGTATTCGAATAAGTGAACGTATCCTAATGTAAATAGTAGAGTAGATAAGTTACCTTCTGGAAGTGCTTCTTCTGTTTTATGATGTTGTAATGCTAAAGTGTGCTTGTTTTTCTGCTGATGTTCCGTTTGACGTCAATTGGGATTCATCAGCACATAGCAATTGTGTTTAAATTAAGCTCCATATTTAAATAAATCAACATTTGGGAAATAATAGAATTGCGTAATTTGTAGGTATATAACCTTTTGCCAATGTTCAGGCCAATGAAAAGTTTGTAATTATTTCAGGACTATGTGATTTCAATAAATGTTACTGCGGTTGTGATCGTAGAGTAGCTCGTACGAAGGAACAAATCCTCGTCAACATTCTTTTAAGTAGCTACGTAAATACCTACGTATGCATATATTTAGCCTTTTGTCTTTTTTGCTCTTTTGTGTGTCTGCTCGTCTCAGTATTTCCTGTTTGTAAAATTAAATTTAAATATATGCATACTTTTTGTCGACCAGTTACGACCGGGCTGCGGTGGCTGAGCGCGCCGAGACGATCGATGTACCACAGAAAAAACATACGAGTTTTTAATACATTACATACATTACTTGTCTGTACTTCCTGGCCTGAATAGTTCCTTATTTGACGTATTATTATACTAGCCAGAGTTTCAATTAATCTAACCAATTGAATTAATACGCGGTGTATACTTAACTATACGTTACATTAGCAGGATATTTAGGCAGCTATAGTTCTCAGAAAGCATAAACGGCAAATACAATGATTAAAACGATGGACGAAACCATACCTATTCACCTACTGCGTGTGGACTGTTGTTTGGCCAGAATGATAATGAGTAAAGCCATATTCCGGGAAATGGTCACCGATGTTATTCCGTCAATGTTTTTTTCCTTACGATGACATTTCGTATAAGTTTTCCCATTTAATTTAATTGGCTAATATTGAATAATTTTGTGTCTCGGTAATATTATGATCGTAATTGTTCGGTGTATTCTTGGAACTTTAGTAACTTGATGAAGTCCATCTGACGAAACTGTTACCTCAGTTATTTTATTACTAGCTTTCCGCCCGCGGCTTCGCCCGCGTGGAATTCGGTTCGACACACAGCGCCATCTACAATCCATCCATCAAGCAAACAATATTTTTGTTTTCCCTCGGGAATATCTATTTTTTTCGGGATAAAAAGTACCCTATTATTTAATCCGGACTTCTAACTTTACGTCTGCAAAATTTCAAAGCAATCGGTTCAGTAGTTACGGCGTGAAAGCGGAACAAACAAACA
>NWSH02000050.1:5497491-5532392 GCA_002382865.2 Heliothis virescens | reverse complement strand
CTAAAAGAAAATTTGCCCTGTTCTGCTAACGCTGAAAACTGAACATTCAGCCCTTATGATAAATACCTGTACAAGTGCCACAGTACAGATAGTGTGTGTTGCCTGTATGCTATTCCCAGGCAGGAGGACTAGACGACGTGATAACTACTCGATGAACCAACCGCAGCGCAACCACAACAAAACAAAGCTGTCTCAAAATCGTGCGTGTCCTGAGGTCCACTCACCGCGGATTACTGTCACAGAACTGACAAACAATGACAATTTTTTAAGTTACCGTGAAGAGAGAAGTTATTCGTGTTTTCGTCCCTAGTTAAAAAGGGTTCACAGGAATAATTAGAGTTATAATTACGTTTGGAGTAAACTTCCTTTTGTTGGTGATGTTTCCGATACCTGACAGCAGCACTAGTTACGACGTATCAGGCAATCATATTTTCCCCAGAGAACTTCATAAGTTCAGTAACGTTTCAGTCGAGAAATATGCGTTATATAGAAATTAATTTATTTATTAATGATTTTTACACACACAAAGAGACCAAATAACAGGAAAGACAAAAAATTTTTAAACTTTTATAATTCCTATACTTACAATGCATATTTTCCGGCATCAAAGATCTCATATGATCGCTGATGTACTCATGTTTGTCCGGAGATATTTTATAACTACTACAGAAACGAATAAAATAAATATGTTGGCAAAATTTTGACCTTGAACCGATGATAATTTTAATTCTGTACGTCAATGTATTTACACTTACCTTCAAGAAAATTTACACACGGAGTCGTCAAAGGTGTTTAATTAGAACGACTGAAAAATGTAACGAACATAATGTTTATGTTAGGTGAAGATTCATTTAAAAGGTTTGTGTACAAACTATATAAAGACAGTGGTACGTGTACACTACGTGCGATGTTGTGAATCATGGAAATTTCTGTATCAACTTTTCAGTGACGTTTGTTTACAGATAGGCATTTCACATTGGCTGTTACTTAGGTAATGGTTGTAATATTTAAGAGGGGATGATTGAATCTGTAGTAATATTAAGTTTAAATTAATTCGTCTGGCCTTAGGTAGGCACTTCTATCTTTACAGCAGTAAAGTGATTACTATAAATCTGAAATTCTACTGCAAAAATGATAAGTACAGATGGTTAATTAACATAACGTGAAGAGCTAGGTATAAATATGAGAAGGTGCCATATAGATATACATAATAATTAAGATTGTTGGTACATAACTTGTTTTGTTTAAGGATAGCGAGACCTACTCAACTTTTTTCTGGTGGAGGTGAGGCGGGAAAGGGGAGGAAGCCGCAGGACTCCGACACGTCAGGAGCAAAACCAGTTCTCGAGGGCTTTTCCTCAACAAACCTCCGGGTCCCCAGCCCGCCTTGCCTCCCGGCTCGTTCTGACACATTCTGTAGAGCCTCGTGCGCGAGCGCACCCTTTCTTGCAACATCAACTGATAATAAAATAAGAAGCAACTAACGTTTTAATTTAAAGTACAATATGCGCGTAACGAAACCTGTTATTGTAATAATGAATCTTGTATTAAATTCACGAAAACTAAATCGAAACATAAAATCTTAAAAAACATATATGTTACATTATGCTGAATAGTGTTTATCCGTGAACCAGCTAAGACCAAAAAGAGCAACTCCAGTTTTAAAGTTTTTATAGTGTATAATAGCCGGCTAATCAGAACATAAATATTCCACTAACGTCAGTATATAAGTAATCATACGTGTGTTTACTTATAAGGGTAATAATATGAGGTGATTTACAACAAGATTCACGGTGTCATAGGAAATCTGTATACAAATACAAATGACAATGGTAAGATATACCCGGAACTGACCTACTACTACACCGTAATACATCTGCAATGCTGCATTTCTTACTTTATGTTATACGGACTAAACTGGTTATTACGAAATAGATGTGTTCCAAACAAAATTGTTTTGGTACATCAAACATCTATCCAGAGCAGAAGTTATGAGACTTCTAAAATTCGTAAATGCGTCTCAGCAAGCAATTTTCCTCTATAAATAAACGGGCTCGTCGTCAACCTATATGATTAACTCGCGGAATGTCTCCGTGAAGCGGAAAGCAACTCGTTGCAGCCTCAAAATAATGCTGGAATATTTCGACTCGTATTCCCCTCACATACTTGTGAAAATGGTATCTTAAAAGACGGTCGGGCGGCGCGCGCACTTCCGGGAGCGGCCGATAAACAGGTGGCGGCGACGAGACAACATGGAGTTTCCGGTCGCGCTGATCACATATGGATGGCGTACTGATTTGGCTTGCTCACTCGCATATCTGATTATGATTAACTACAACAAAGTTAGCTGCCCAGACTAACTCTTGTTTAGAATGGCTGTCTAGCCAGCAAATCAATATTATGTGCCTATTCAAACCTCGGTTGAGTTTGCTGATCATGATTAAACAATGTGAGTGAACGTTGATCAAACGCACACAAAAAGAAAATTCTTTAGAGCTGATAAGCGATAGAAAGTAACCAATGGGGCTAATTTCATTGATATATTCTAATTAAATTCTCAGATCATAGGCATTGCCACAGATGTGGTTGACATTTCCTGAAGATGTGATCCGACTACACGGTCCGCTAATGTTTCTTCTAATGTATAGTAAAACATGTAGATGTGGTATAGTTGAAAGCGCTGATTGTCGACATTTTACATTCTGAACACGTCGGTGTCCATTTCAAAACCTAGTAAGGGACATTTTTTTAACAAAAATCGTTTTAATTTGCGCTAAGATCTTGCTAAACCTAATCAGTCTCTAACCACAATTAAAAAACACCAGAGTTGAAACTCGCCTGAAAGCTGAAATATTAAATCATAGAACCTAAAGTAATGCTCCATTCGCTCGCCCGCTGCTTTAACAAACCTAGTAATGTCACTTTAACCATTTCAAACTGTTTAACTGCTCTGAAACTTGCTAGGTTTTTAGAATCGCCGGTAGCGCTTTGAACTAGTGTTTTGAAAATGGGTGACGGAGCGAGTGGGATGGGAGTGTTCGGTGTAATTGCTGTGTAAAAGAAAGGGTCGAAAATAAATTTGGACCACTTTATACCGCAAAGATTACCTAACATTCACAACATTTTTGGTTGCCGAGGTGAAATTATGGTAATTCTTGCATGATTTCGTAGTAGATTATTTTGATCTGGAATCCAAAGCCTAAGTTGGTCAAGCAGCTCAGATATGAATATACAAATTTAAGGTGCTCAAAACCCGATTTTAACGATATTCGATGTATTTTTTTAAGGACAGCAAAATTTTTCTGGTAATTTTTAAGCTAAAAGCATAATAAGAATATAGTACTTCCCCATTTTAATGTCTAATTCGACTAGATTTTATTTTATCCCTTTCAGTGTTTTTTTTTAATCTATACTAATATTTATAAGAGGAAAAACTTTGTTTGTTTGTTTGTTTGTTTGTTTGTTTGTTTGTTTGTTTGGTTGTAACGGAAATATGGCTCAAAAATACTGGACCGATTTTAAAAATTCTTTCACCATTCGAAAAGCTTACATTATCACGAGTGACATGGCTATATTTATCCGGTAGGGCAAGTAATTCCACGGACGCGACGTGAAACCGCGGAAAAACGGCTAGTAAATTTTATCTTTTCTGATGTGTATGAACTCTGGAGGAAGCTGGATTTTATAATGAAAAAAAAAATAGATAATTGTATGGTCTCCTTCTTTAGACTATTGTTACATCAATGGAACCTTAAAACAAAAATATGAAAGAGAGAAATCTAATCTATTTTATACCCCTTACTAACTTTGATAATTGACGCGAAGTAGGAATTTCATGTAGCCATTTACTTTTATAACATAGTAAGAGCATTTACTAGGTTTTGTTCTGGTTTACGGAGCACGGAATTAGCCTATCTCATAGACAAAATTTTAGTAACTCTATAAGGTATATGAATAAAATAATGATTAATTGAATAAATCCGTTTATCAATTTTCAAATCAGGTCAAACACAGAAGAAAATAAATGCTGAATAGGTTTATTCAGCTGCTGTAGTCATTTGTCCATCATTAGACAAATCAACATCAACAGACAAGTCATTAACGGGCAAATTAACCTAAATGCCTTTCTTGTTTCAGGGATCAGGCATACCGATTTATTTATAACTAGCTTCTGCCAGCGACTTCTTTCGCGGAAAACTGACGGAGTTTCATAAAAACTTACCCCCTCCCCTTTTTACCCCTATATAGAGCGAATTTCCAAAAAGAGATAGCCTATATGTTAGCGAGGACTAATAGCTATGTAACAAAAAAGTTTCATAAAAATTCGTCCAGTGGTTCCTGAGATTAACGTGTGCAAACACGATTTTTTTACTATTTTATTATATGTATATAGATATAGATTTCTTCTTTCATATTTTGTTTAAGGTTCCATGGATTAACAATAGTCTAAAGAAGGACCATACAATTATTATTTTTTTTTTCATTATAAAATCCAGTTCCTGCCAGGGTTCATCACATCAGAAAGATAAAATACTAGCCGTTTTCCCGCGGTTTCACTCGCGTCCCGTGGGAATTACTGCCCGTACCCGGATAAAATATAGCCTATGTCACTCGTGGATAATGTAAGCTTTTCGAATGGTGAAAGAATTTTTAAAATCGGTCCAGTATTTTTGAGCCATATTTCCGTTACAACCAAACAAACAAACAAACAAACAAACAAACAAACAAACAAACAAAGTTTTTCCTCTTATAAATATTAGTATAGATTAAAAAAAAACACTGAAAGGGATAAAATAAAATCTAGTCGAATTAGACATTAAAATGGGGAAGTACTATATTTTATTATGCTTTAGTTAAAAATTACCAGAAAATTTTGCTGTCCTTAAAAAAATACATCGAATATCGTTAAAAATCGGGTTTTGAGCACCTTAATTTGGTATATCTCCATATCCTGAGCTGCTTGAGCAACTTTAGGTTTTGGATTCAGTATCAAATAATCTACTAGAAATCAATGCAAGAAATTACATATTTCACCTCGGCAACAAAAATGTTGTAATGTAGGTAATCTTTGCGGTATAAAGGGTCCAAATTTTATTTTCGACCCTTTCTTTACACAGCAATACACCGACACACCCCATCCCCACTCGCTTCACCCATTTCAAAAACCTAGTAAAGCGCTACGACCATTTAAAAACCTAGCAAGTTCAGAGAGTTACTAGGTTTTGAAATGGTTAAAGTGACATACTAGGTTTTAAAGTGGTCAGGGGGGAGCGAATGGAGCACTTACTAGGTTTCGATGATTTAATATTTCAGCTTTCAGGCGAGTTTCAGACTCTGGTGTTTTTGTATTTGGTAGAGACTGATTAGGTTAGCAAGATAGCGCAATAAAACGATTTTTGTAAAAAATGTCCCTTACTAGGTTTTGAAATGGGACAGCCGACGTGTTCAGAATGTAAATGCGACAATCAGCGCATCAACTATACCTACATCTACATGTTTATATACATTTAAGAAACATTAGCGACGTGTAGTCGATCACACTCAGGAAATGTCAACCACATCTGTGGCATGCCTATATCTTGAGAATTAATTAGAATATATCAAATTGAAATTAGCCATTGTTACTTTCTTATCGCTTATCAGCCTCTAAAGAATTTTCTTTTTGTGTGCGTTTGATCAACGTTCACTCACATTGTTTAGTCATGATCAGCAAACTCAACCGAGTTTGAATAGGCACATAATATTGATTTGTGTGCTAGACAGCCAATTCTAAAAGATGTTAGTCTGGGCAGCTACTTGTTGTGTAAGGTTGAATCATAATACAGATATGCAGTGAGCAAGCCAAAGTCAGACGCCATCATATGTGAATCAGCACGACCGGAAACTTCGCCATGTTGGCTCGTCGCCGCCATGTTTATCGGCGCTCCGGAAGTTGCGCGCGCGCCGACCGTCTTTAGATACCATTTTCACAAGTAGTGAGGAATACGAGTCGGAAATATTCAGCATCTATTTTGGGTGCCGACGTTTTTCCGCTTCACGGAGACATTCGCCGGAGTTAATCATATAGTTGACGACGGAGCCCGTTGTATTTATAGAGAAAATTGCTTGCTGAGACGCATTTAGATTTAGAGTCTCATACTTCTGTCTGGGTAGATGTTTGTGTACCACAATGTTTGTTTGGAACACATTATTTCGTAATTAACCGTTTATTCCGTTATAACATAAAGTAAGAATTGCAGCATTGCAGATTTATTAGGTGGTAGTAGTAGGTAGTTTCCGGGATATCTTACCATGTAATTTGTATTTGTATACAGATTTTCCTATGACACGTGAATCTTGTTGTAAATCACCTCATTATATTACCTTATAAGTAACACACGTATGATGTATTTAGATATGACGTTAGTGAATATTTATGTTAGGACCGGTATTTACACTATAAAAACTTTAAAACTTGGAGGTGCTCTTTTTGGTCTAGCTGGGTAGGATAAAACTATTCAGCATAATGTAAATATATGTTTTTATTTTATGTTTCGATTAGTTTTCGTGGAATTAATAAATTCCATTATTAAATAACAGGTTTTTACGCATATTGACTTTAATTAAACGTTTAGTTGCTTCTTATTAGTTATCAGTGTGATGTTTGAAGAAAGGGTGCGCTCGCGCACGGAGGCTCTACAGGAATGTGGTCAGACGAGCGGGAGGGGCAAGGCGGGCTGGGGACCGGGAGGTTGTTGAGGGACAAAGCCTCGAGAACTGGTTTTGCTTCCTGTACGTGTCGGATGTCCTGCGGCTTCCTGCCCCTTTCCCCGCCCACCTCCAGCCCGAGAAAAAGGTGTGAGTAGGGTTGTATCCTAAACAAAACAAGTAGGTACCAACAATCTGGAAATTATTTAAATCATCGCTGATTACGTGGCACCTTCTCATATACCTAGCTCCACGTTATGATAACCATCGGTACTTATCATTTTTGCAGTAGAATTTCAGGAATAGGTAATTCACTGACTGCTGTAAGATAGAGTGCCTACCTAAGGCCAGACGAATTAATTTAAACTTAATATACTACGAGATTCAATATCCCCTCTAAATATTACCAACCATTACCTAAGGAACAGCCATTGTAAATTGCCTATTGTAAACAAACGTCACTGAAGTTGATACAGACAATTTGCCATGATTCACACATCGCACGTAGGTGATACTACGTAACACTGTCTTTATATAGTTTGTACACAAGCCTTTTAAATGGAACTTACTAACATAATTATGTTCGTTACATGTTTTCAGCGTTCTAATTAAACACCTTTGACTGACTCCGTGTTTGGTAAATTTTCTTGAAGGTAAGTGTAAATTACATGACGTACAGAATTAAATTATCATCGGTTCAAGGGTCAAAATTTTGCAACAATATTTATTTTATTTCGCTGAGTAGTTATAAAATATCTCCGACAAACATGAGTAATCAGCGAACATATTGAGAGTCTTTGATGGCTCGGAAAATATGCATGTAAGTATAGGAAATTAATTAAGTAATTTTTGTCTTTCCTGTTATTTGTCTCTATTGTGTGTGTAAAAAAATTCATTAATAAATAAATAAGTTTCTATATACGCATATTTTCCGACTGAAAACGGTACTGAACTTTATGAAGTTTTTGGGAAAATATTGATTGCTGATACGTCGTAACTTAGGTGCTGCTGTCAGGTATCGGAAAAGTCACAACGAAAAGGAAGTTACTTCCAAGTAATTATAACTCTAATTAATTCCTGTGAACCCTTTTGTGAGACTAGGGACGAAAACACGAATAACTTTCTCCTTACGGTAACTTAAAAATTGTATTGTTTGTCAGTTCTGGTGACAGTAAGCCCTGCGCGTGAGTGGACCGCAGGACACGCACGATTGAGGACATGCTCTTGGTTTGTTTTTGTTGCGCTGCGGTCACTGTAACACTACACGGCCAGCCCCTGCCTTTGGGAATAGCTATACAGGCAACACACACTATTGTACTGTGCACTGTACAGGTATTTTATCATAAGGCTGAATGTTCAGATTTTCAGCGTTAGCAGAACAGGCAAATTTTCTTTTAGGTCCTTTGTGGTAATTATGCTGCTTCGTGAAGTTGTTATTGTTATCTTTAGTTAAATTGCTCTTATTCGACTTTAGATTATATAGCAATTGATTATGTGGTGAAAATATGCACTTCTTTCAAAAGTGTAAAATTTGGTTGATAATATGTTATTTTAAAGATTACTAAACCTTAAATCGAATAATTGTAGTTGTATAACTGTAGAATTCTGAATTACCCGTAGGATGTAGTTAAAGTCATCGATCCCGCTATAACAACGTTAATGGCGCGACTACACCATTCTCTGAAGGCTGCAACTGTACCTGTGGCTTACATGCAGTCAACGGAAACTAACTTACCTACCTATTATTATTAGTAGCTTTGCCTACATCTAACTATAAAAGCACAGCTGTACTGTAACTAAATTAGAGTTAATTAAGAAAGTATTGTTACAAGAAACAAATTCGTCGTTAATTTATTTACCTATAGGCTTAATGATGAATTTAAATACTTACCTAGAAAAACTTAATTGTTTGGAATAATTACTGATCTAAATGTTTAACTACATAATCGTTATTCCTAACTAGAACTTTGGTTAGTTAAGGAAGAGACATCGAGATTCTAGAGGCAATTTGACTTAAAAATTTTGATTGCATTCTATTCTCATTAAACAACCAGTAAGACAACATATTCGATACTCATAAGTATCAAATAAATAATGTTTTTGTAAAGCGATACAAGAATGAATTGTTATAAATAACAAAGTATAATCTCAATTTCCGTCGATAACTGTTTATGTTGAGTGCGTTATTGAATTTGTTTATTTTTATTAGTCATTGTAGATACATTTGTAACTCGATCAAAGTAAAAAACATTGTAAAATTATTCAATACAAACCCACTTCATTTGGGTGAGGCTGAATTCCTTTTATTTTAGAAAGTATCAAACCACAAATTTAAAATATCACAGGATATCCAATCAGACTAATGTGGTTCGTTAAACAGTGACATATTCATTTACCAATACCGTAAACGGGTTTTAGAAGTGCTATTAACTCAGTAAATACAAGTCGTTAGTCGCATAATGTATCCGTTTCCTCGGCGGTCGCCTCCCCCGCCTCCCTCCCGCGCCGATCTACGTAATCTACGTTAAAACAATGCGCAGGCGCTTCCGTATCGTCAATCGTTTTCCACGCGCAAGGCTAATGCCAAGGTCTCGACTTTCTACCGTACACTAGCGAACACAAAAACTTACAATACAGTTTAACAGACCAACTAAGTTACAATCTTACATTGTAATATTCAATAACGTTTCTGAGTTAAATAATACTGTTTTAGTAAGAGCACGTTTATGTAGTACATCCACTTAGAATTACCACTAATGCAAGTTACGTAATTATGTACTTACCTCATTGATTAAATTAAAATAGGTACCTATCGATCATACATATAAAGGCGATAAATGTGATTCTATAAGTAATCGCTAATTTCGCAGAACGGCTTCATCTAAGTTTTTTTTAATGTTTCACCAAAAAAAGCAGATTATAAATATACACACATTTCGCTATTTCACACACAAGCTAACTTCTGAGCATGACACATAGGTTAAGAAGTATCGGTAAACAATAGGTACAAGGACGCCTAGTTCAGCACCCTGAAAAATGATGTCTCCGTCTGAGAACACGAGTTTGTCCATTAATGAGCGATCGCAATTATTATGTCAGCACAATGGCCACTACAAGAGTTAGCACATCCGCGATTGCGTCACGCGAGATGAGAAAAACTGCGAGCCGAGAGGAAAATGAATGGAATCCGAGCCGGATATCGTTGTTCACACGATTAATTATTCGATGCAACTTGGCGTTTCATGGCTTGCAACTTGGCACCTGTTCAACGGCTCCTCGAATTTCCTCGAGATTCAGGATATAAACAGGCTCTAATTAATTCTCTAAGTACTGCCGTGTCCCGGATGTTACCTGATTACGCGTAATACCTCCTGTTTTGTCCTTATTAGTACTACTGCGACTAGTAGGTATGTTAATAATTCTAATTTAATATTTGTAATGTTGATAAAATGATGGATTATTATAAGTTGGCGATAATTTTAGCGATAGTGTCAAAATTTTATTACATGATTACTAACTTTAGATAAAAGGTACCTATAATTTGACTTCGCAAGCCTTGACCAAATCTTACATCATCTTCCCTGACAACAGGTAGAAACATATAAAATCGTAGGTACACTGTAAATCAATTCGATACTTTAACGATAGACGAAAACGATCGTCTTTGTAGTTTTGAACATACGTAATGATGTTGACAATAGGTAATACGATCCACACAGTGAGTTAGATCTAAATTGAAGACACATGATACCAATTGGTCACGCGCGCTGCGCTTAGAAACCCGGGGGGCGTCGACTGCGGCACACGCAACCCGCTGTCACTCTCCACCGTCCCGAGAGGAAAACAATGTGATTTCTTCGTTAAAAAAACATCATGCGAACCAATCTCGAGATACTCAATGCGAAGTTAATAACTTTTGCTATCGATGATATTTTATGCAGCTTACTTTGGAGTTCTTCACTGGATTTGTGTACTGCTAGAAATTGACACAGGTTTTAGATTACTTTGACGATTAGGTTTTCAAAATTTCATAATATTTCCTTACGTAAAAGATGTCTTTGGAATTTTAAAGTGTCTGACTAGTGTGAGTGGATCTGTTCAGAAGATCATTTCGCATAGGTGACGGTTGTATCATTTCCAATTATAGCGGATTAGGGCCTGCTACTTATCAGTGGTTAAGACTTGTATGTAGGTGACCTTATTGTGGCCTTATCTTCCAGATGGGGTCTTTTCAATTTTCATATAAGTACGTACTTATATAATTTTTAACTTTTAATCTTGAACCTTTTATGTTTTCAGCAATGATAGATCATTTGGAAGTTATGTTGTTTGATCGTTTCAGTTTCACACCTATCCAGCTAGATATTATAGTCGGATATAAGAACCATATTCTCTTAAGTGCTGTAGGACAGCTTTAGATTTCTGCAAAGTTATAAGCAGTCCACCGACATTTGCGGAAATCTCGGTGGCCTGTTTTAAAAGTAGGTTACAGAAGGAACGGTTCATTTGGTTTCATATCAAGTCAAATATTTGAAAATGGACAAAATGAAAACGATTTAAAATTAAGTAAGTACTCTTAATTAAAATCATTGTCATAAAATCTTTATTCAAAACTGATTAAAACAAAACTAAAGTAGAACAGTCACTAGATAAATTGTAATGTGTAACACACGATAAGTGTTGCACTTCCACAAACAGTGCGATATATCGATCATCCACCTCGTCGTGAGCTCTGATAAGCTATCGACGTCCGCGGCCGCCTGTCCCGGAAACTGCGCGAGTATCAACTCTGACGTCACCCAGTACCGTACACAACAGCCGCCAATTAACATAGCAAAATAATATCTTCTAACATTAACATAAACAATGACAAGTACTTATTACGAGCAAACTTTTCCGCTATCATCTCTTCTTAAAACTTATGTTTGTAGCAACAGCTCTAATGAGGAACCTAATAAAGACAACGCATTTTATGAAACAAAAGGCGTAATGATTTTATCTTTTGTTTGTAGGATCAGAAAAAATCTTGCCCGTAGCGCTATATTGCATCATGCGCGGAGAGACGGTTGCAACATTTTTTCCATTTCCTGCACTGCACATAAAATTAATAGATAATTGTATAATGATATTATTTTGCCCATATTAGTCATTACAATCATCAGCATATGACAATATATGCGAGTCTTATATAATCAATAGGCGACACGTGTAGGAAGATAAAACACGGAAACGGCCGACTATGTTGAATTGTTGTGTGTAGGTAACTAGCTACAAAGTAAAGCGGACGTGAACCTTTACATTAACACATTATTGATTCATTTACAATCAAACATTGTTATTTAAAATTTTAAATGCCATTACTAAACGCTTATGTACGTCATCAACAAATTAACCTATTCTTTCCTCAGAATAATTATTGTTCAAACAATAATAATAAGGAAATGTCGTAACATAGGTATTTGTTTAAACTACGTCAGCAGTTCATAAAGAAATTCTAATGCTCAACTTACGTACTTTTTAATCTTTATTAATAAAGATTTCATCGCAGTATTTGCTTAAGGCTTGATAAATATTATGTCACGCAGTTTTATAGTTAACATGTGATAAGAAGATATAACAGCAGGTCTCATCATAAAAGCTAAAAGGTGACTGGCAGCGACCAATTGAAGTAATTGTTACATTTGCGAAAAGAAATCAAATAACCTGTCGCAGTGTGCGTGCCTAGCAATACACGCTGATGATCATCAGCCGAGCGCTGAATTGCTCGAGTGTTACATACACACGATGACCTTAATTGTCTAATTAAAGTCGTGTTATAAAAACTAATTTAGCGCCCAAATTACCAGCAAAGCTCTCCTTAGCGGAAATCTACAATAAATGACCAAGAGGCGTGAATTGCAGACGTTGATGAGGTGTCTTATAGAATTAATAGCAATAATGGAACAGGTATTTATTTACGTAATATAATGTTGCACAACATAGTCTAGTTAGCTGGGAGGCGAGACGATGTAACAGAGGTAACGTAACTGAAGGACCATGCAGTGAGGCGCATGCTGTTGTAGTCCTTTATGGCGTTGCTAGTACAATGAGTAAGATTTATTCTGAGAGAACAGACGGCAGATGTTTGGAGGATGATGAGGCCGAGCTAGTGCACTAGAAAGCGGAAGGGTGGCTGTGTCGTCAATTGGCACAATTGGCAGTAATTGTGGGCGGCATGTCCGGGCGCGCCACGACCCCGGCTGCTCGCCGCTGCGTTGTAGTCTGGAAAAAATCATGTGTATGTAAGTGGGTAATATTTGTGATATAATGCTTACCTATAGGTGGTATGCCTTATAAACTTGATAAGTACATAATAAAATACAAAGATAGGTGTAAAGAAAATCTGATTAGGATATTTGACACAAAAGTGAAAGAAAACTTTCAAAACACTGGGTTTCATTTTCAGTTAAACAAAAAGTTCTGCTGATCTTCATCTTATTCGATTTAACCTTAATGGACATATTAATATAATAAATCAAACTACAGTTTGACATGTATAAAAAAAGATAATAAATACGATCTGAGGTAGCTTTAATTATATTAAAAACATTTTGCTCAAAGGTTAAAATCATTACATTTAGGTTTCCGGTCCCTCGATCGATGGGAGGTTTATCTAAACTATGACTTTATCTTATCATGAAAGATTGCTTTACGTTGGATTAACTCTGAATTACTACGGTCTCCGGGATTATGACGTTGCTCAGATTATAAGCAAATTACTAAAATATTGGCAAGTTTGTACCTACTCTATGTAGGTACCTATATTAATTTATATACATAGTATACTTACTCATTTTGAGAATATCATTATTGTGTATCCGCGTCATTTGTGAAATTAATAATGGCTTAACTTTGGTATGCATAATATAATGCATTAATTAATGTATAATTCATGTAACAACTATGTCAAATGTTATCACCGATCAAAGTATATTGTAAGTAGGTACCTTATATCCAGTTGTATAATTTAAATGACAAAAGCATAAAATTCATAAAACCGGATTACAGTTTTATAGATTTGGTGCTTTCGACACAACAATAGCTGACATAATAAGCATAACGAAACAGCGTTCCCATTGCTATATTACAAACATTTCCAAGTAAAAGTTAGACTATTGCAAAACTTAAACTAAACACGTCTAGTATTCGCAGTATTAGGTATATGTCCCAGTATATATGTAATAAATAGTATGGAAAAGCCCCTTCAATGTTCGTCTGTTTTTATATAGCAAACATATGAGCACAATTAGTAAAATGTATCGAAGGTATTCTAGAACTATAAACAGGACAGGATACTTGCTGTTTTTCAGGATAGATGTACCGATGTGTATTTATTATAATTATGATGAGGCTTCGTGTGACTATGAAATGGGATAAAATTCTGTTTATATTTGCAAGTGTTTTCTGTTTCAATATAACATTTCAGCAGAATGTTTTAGCAGAATTGTAAATGTTTGGGTAAATTAAAAGATAGGAATACACAGTATAGTCTTAAAAATCATAGATTTATGAGAAAGAAATTCACATATGTATTTCTTTCACATATTTTTTTTTTAACTTTCTCATATTAGGTACCTACTTTCAACACGAAGACCCCATTTTTTGAATTGAACTAAAGAAATTGAAGAATATTTAAACTTATTTTTGGTCGAATATTCTACCAAACGTCCATAATAAATTATCAAAAAAAGAAAATATAATTATTTACTCATTAGTGTGAATTCAAAGACTTAAATCTTACTTGTTTAAGGTTATATTTAAACCGTCTTCAGTTTTAATTCCAGGCTGCTGAAAAAAAACTTACTTTTCCAAATTAATTTGTTATCTCATTTTTATCCTACCTTGCACTTTAATGCCTTGTTAGATTCTTTTTTCATTTCCTCAATGAGATTTTTAATTCTTGTACTTTCTGTTACTTCCTACTTTTAATTAATAAAACTTGTTACTCCCTAGTATGATTGGTAAAATGATTTGATAAACTCATCGATGAATTAATTGGAGATAAATCGTATTACACCAAAGTTAACTATGATGTTTCTTGTTTTAATGGAAGTGTTCTGATTAAGATTACACGTTTAATTAAACAGTATTATTTTATCACATCTGATCTTGTCGTATAAAGTGCTACAGTGATGTTAATATTTGATAAATCATTGATGAAAAACTTGCAAGTTTGATTTTTGTATATGTTTCCTAGAAGGCAACAAGTCGACAGTCACAGAATATGTAACACGTGATTATCAAAAGAAATGTTCGTGACGAATCGTAACACGGTAGTAACACCTCTAAGAAAATGTCGTCACATGTTTACACATACAGATATCGTGTTACAACATTTGATAATAATTGTCTTCCATTTGGATGTCTCATAATTACGTTACGAGCCGGTGGTTAATAATGTATGTAGCAGTCACGAGTAGAGCGCACGCGCAGCGCAGGGCAACGCGGAAGTCGCACACACTTCCGCGTGCCGCCATCTTGGCTAACACCTCGTGAGATTCGCCTGTTTCTTAACGGATTAGGTGCAGATTTAACGCTGAATTTTACGAACAATAGTGGTATTTTAAAATGTCATCGGTTTGATGTAGCAATGTGGGATGTAGGTAGCTGTATGACCTAGAATCCTAAATTGGGTAGATGTGATGAAAACTTAGCCTATGATTTAATATTTTTAGCTAGATAAAGTCCATTTAACTGTAATTAGGTACGTACGTCAGTAATTAATGCGGTACAATCCAATTGGGGCAAAAGTAAGTAGTAATGTCTATACCGAATTCCACAAGCCCATCAATAGCAACTTCACGTGTTCTTGCAATCAAACAGCTAAGCTAATTTACATGCGGTATACTCCTGCATAATAATGCGAAATCAGCGTAAGTACCCACACCCTCTCTTTCTAATTACGGAATAACTTGGTGGAACAAAAAGAGATGACCCACTTTCGGGACCGGTCGTGCGAGATCGGGTGCGCACCGTTGCACACATTACGTGTTAGAAGATGGGGTTATGCACTGAGCGAATTGCGCTCGTGTAACGGAACACAACCGATGTGAATTTTCTCGCCCTAATACCGTTTTTGCGTACTTTTTCCGATTTTGTAACGTTACCGACGGCACTTGTGCAACGGTTGACATGGCTGCAATTCGACTCTCAGCATAAATTTCCTAAAGGAGGTTAGGTTGTTAAAAAAGTTAGCACGTGTATCTTGCTGATTACACCTACAATGAGGTTTGTAATTGCATCAATCGAGATAAAAATTGCGTTATTTGTTGTTCGATAACTAACAAATAATAGATGACACGTTGTAAGGAAAAGGTGCAGTGAATTACCACCTAGTTTATCTATAAATGCACGCAATTGACTTAAGTCTTGTTTCCTTAAGTTAACTTTTAAGTTTCCAGTTTATTGTGACGACATTATTTAGGTCCCCTTCATATTTTACTAGTTAAAGTTCAACCCCATTGCACATTTCCACACAAAAAAAGAAATCTGATAAACCTGAAATAACTTTCATTTATAAACATCCATGTTCTACCTATGCCAGTGCATGGCAGACATACATTCTAGACCAATGAACCTTGAAAAATGGTTGAAACTTCAGAAATTGCGAACAGGAACTTTGTTATTAACTTTGTTACTTAATGTTGCCTACTTAAGTAATTTTTACAAAGGTTGTCATTTATAATATGTATAGCAGGAAATAGTCAGCTATCATTATACAGCGGAAAACTTAATTGACAATTGTATTTCTTTTTCTAATAGAACAAAATTATTTGAACTACTATGTACTATATGGGAAATAAATATAAATATTAGTTATGTACTCCTTGTACCTATCAGGGCATGAACTATCAGCTTGGGTCACGTTGCTACATTTCCGTTTTTTTTTGCGTGACACCACGGTGCTACGCACATTTTTCGTTTTTCGTAGCTCGCTCGTAGCCAAGGCAGCATTTGTTGTGATCAAAATATTACACGGGCATGTTCACGTCCATAGTGTACCTAATTCTCAGTATTTATTTACCGGTGCTACATTCAGGTTTTCATAAAATAAATGAATACATAGAGCTGAAGAGTAGTCGCAGAAATAACACTATAAGAATTCAAAATTCTATATTGTAATCTTTACTATCAACATAGCTATGTATGAAAGAAAATATTGAGTAATTTAATGTTGCAAGAAACAAGCAATTTCGTAACAGTTGTAATATAGTACCCGCGTTAAGCAAGCCTAGGCTTAGGTAACTCGCCATAGTTCCGAGAGAGATTATAACATCCTGCTTTGCGGACGAAGGCAATACGATTTGTTTCTTAACAAATACATTTCTTAGACGCTGTGGGCGTACTGACTTGGGTAGAAACCAATTTCAGTATTAACCCCGCATTTACTAATCCAGTTGTCGAATCGTCATCATCATCATTTCAGCGAATTGTCGTCCATTGCTGGACTTAGACCTCCACCTAAAGAACGCCATTTTTACCGAATTAATTAAATTACTGAAGGTATTCAAATTCCCTAGGATTGTATTAGCACATTGAATAAAGATAATTGATATGTTTAGCAAACCAGAAGTGTGCAATTGTCGTAACAGCAATCGTCAGGTGCTATTAGAGAAAGGATGGTAACCGGCAATGTTCGCGCGGCGTTGCATAGCGCGGTGTGTGGTAACACACGGGTCGCGACCACAGACTCCCGTACGTGTTTCTCAAGCAAGGATAGTGTCCGGGCGCGGCGGCAGCGGCGGCGCTCGCGCAGGCAACATGCAGCTACGTAATCCCGCAGCAACGGCACTTCCTGAAGGTGGCGCAAGCGGTACGCGAATGTCGGCCGAGCATTTCGCGCCACTTTCGTAATTCGTTGCGTGGTGCGACCGGCCGCCTTGCCTGGCCCGCAGGAAGTAAAAGTTCGAAGGTAAGAAAGTAGGTCTCCGCTGTAATTGGCAACGCGCCTGCATACTGATGTTTACTATATTTATATAGGTTGCGATGTGAGCACCTGTGAATACAACGCCACCAATCGACAAAAATGTCATAAGGACTGTCATGGATGCCCCTGTTTTTAAAAGAGTTAAGTTTATTAAATACCGATTTGGAAAAATAGGACCCATCCAATGCCATCTATCGTCTCTAGGAAATAAATACTTATTTAGCATCGAAGAAGAAGCGTTCCAAAAGATTTATATCAGTGACGTCCACTCACAACGAGAGATTTCAACGGATTGTCAGGAAATAGGTTGAGATTGTATTTATTTGATTTATAGCAAATGCTATTTTGTAACACTATTAAAGGGTCTGTAAACAGCACGTATGTGTGTTACGCACGCTGTCCGTATGACATAACTCGTATGGACAAGGCGCAGGCGCCGCTGCTGACCCAATCCGCTTGCTCCATGACGTAACGCAGCAGCGAGCTCGAGCAACCAAACGCTACGAACTAGGCCGAGATGCGCCAAAACTTATAGTCTGTTTGCGCAACATGTGACCCCACATGTGTGCATTCGGGTTTATGTATCTAATTTACCTACCTATTAATTAGATTCACATTAAGTAATGTAAGGATGCTCAAAGGATTTCAATGCATGAAATATTAATAGGATAAAAATGTTCATCCGCAAAAAAATATTCTAATACACGAAAGGCTTTAAAACAACCTCGGAATTTGTAAATGACCGCAAAAGCAACAGATTTCACAAAAGGAAGTCTCCACCGCTAGCGTCCATGGCGGGGGCGATGCGCGTGCGCCGCGCCGCTGAAGAAATTGGGCGGCGCGCGGTGCGGTCTGCGCTGTGCAATGGAGGAAGTGCTGTTATCTGATGAGCTTGCGACAGACTACGACGCTCGCTTTGCGAAATCTCAGCTGTTACGAATTCTGCGATAATACTACGATGAGGTGAAATATCAGTGACATTTAAGAAACATGATCACACAGACGAGACAATGAGAATGGTCTAAAATTAATTTCAATTGTCACATCTAATTGTGGATGTTTTTCGCGTCAGTTGAGCGCTGTTTGTTGGTTCTAGTGAAGCTTTTAAGGTTATACAAATCAAACAACGGGTAGCATTGAGACTAAACAATTTAACGCAACTGTTGAAAGGAGGAGACATAGAGCATTTTTTTGTGAGTGAAAACGTCATACACAAAACGCGTGAGACTAATTGGAGTAACGTCTCTAAAGATAGAAAATTATTAGAGAAAGTGTTTGCAGTAATCTTCTGTTGCAGATCAGTTGTTTTTAATACGCGTATACATAAAAATATGCATTAAATTATCACGAACGTTTTCAATTCTGTATTTATTTATGAGCATTTCAGTTTAAATTAAAAATATTTAGGGGGTATTTACATAATGTAAATACTTAGTAAGGAGTTCGTTTCATGTGAAATGTTTTCAACCGACCTTTCAGCAAGTACTTGAATCATTTCAGTTGATTGTTTCTGTAATCTTTACAGTAGTAGAAAAATAAGTAGGAGATAACGACAACTACAGCTAAATAGATATCGATTAACATACAATCATACAATATTTACATATACAATTCCTAATTGATATCTTCATTTCATATCGCATCACAACGCACCTAATGCCTGTTATTTGTGATACGCTGTACAATTTTTGCTTTAATCTCCAAACAGACCAGTTGTCGCTAATTACTATTTAACTGTTTAGTCTAGCGAGATAATAAAACGTTTGTTACGTGCTCGCTCGCCGAACGACTGTTTATAATCAAACGTTTTTGCAGTTGCGTTATTCATAATTGCTGCTCTATGTTAGCTTTTATTACAAATAAACTATGAAAAAAAGAAATCCAATATATATTGAATAAATTAATATGTTCTCGTGCAAACAAATGCAAATAGCATAGGTCGACGCCTGTACTTGGCAATGACATTGTTGCCAAAATGTTATTCACAAAACAGTCAGAGCTTAAATTTCGCATCAGTCTTTAAATTATATTCACATTAATGTTATTGACGTAATTATGTTATCTACTGAACCAAAAAGCCTCTTCCACGATGGAGCAGCGAAGAGGAAACTTCGACCGACTTCAAAGGGAGCCGGAAACCGGAACCGCGGTAAGGGTTAGAGCGGAGACGACGCCCGTTTCCGGCGGAAGTGCGGCGCCAGGAAGGTGGGTAGATAGAGAGAAGATAAATAAACCGACGCCATATTGCCGGACTCCAATCGATAAATCCGTTCAGTTTTGCATGTTCCTTACGTACGACTTCCGTCTCCTGTTTATTTTGAACGTTACAGCGGCTACAAAACACCAACAACGAAAGCGCTGAAAAACTATTGGAAAAGCTTTCCTTTGAAACTTTTTAGTTTGACATGTTTACTGCGGATTTATTCCTTTATACAACAGAATTGCTTTGAAGCGGCGATAACGACGCAAGGCGTGACTTATTAATTGAGTATAATCAAACTATGACACTCCAGCTTTAAATAAATTCAATAACTTTGAAGTTACTCATACATAATAACAAACACAGGAACTGTTGATAGCATGTTATCAGAACGCTCGGACACACAAGGAAATGATTAAAGAATTGAGGAGGATCCTCTACTTCCTCAATAGTTGCTTCCGTATGTACATTTTCATGACCTATCGTCACTTACCATGTTTGTGCACGTAAATTGATTCGACTTGACTATGAAATCACGCATTTAACTAAGAGAGAATTTTAAAACGACGACCTACTCCTGGGGTCCCTTAGAGAGAGGTACAATAGTTTTTTTTGTATGGAGCTATAATTATGGATATATTATTTGAATTACATTCATAATATGTTGGGAACTATAAGTTGACAAAGTACTTTGTTAACAAGTGCTAGTCCTCCTATTTATTGAGCTAAAAAAAACTTGAATTTTAACAAAATAGTAAAATACTTAAGTATCTTTACAATGTAAGTAATTTGTACGGAGCAAAGATAATAATAAAATTGCTGAGTTGCGAAGCGCGAGGGCTGTTCCATTGGGGCGTGGGAGTTATTTGATATTTTTACATTACGATTACTTAATAAAGTTTTGACGATTTGATCGCTGGCATTAACCCTTAGCTACAGTTTCACATAAGTAGGTTCCTAATGTCTTACAAATATTGCTGTTAGTAGGAGAGATAAGAAACCATTAAATATCAATTTAGTATGTCGATTATGCCGAAGACAACGGTTTTGGCACGTGTTGCGATGGAATAAAGCGGGAAAATACCCGTTTTTAGAAAAACTCTGACTACTGAGACCTCTCTCTTTGTATACAAATTAAGGATTTAACATCGAGGCGACTCCGATATGATGAGGTAGTCATAGATGATTGAGACGAGTGAAATGAAAAGACATTCTGCGCCAAAAGAAACATTTTCTTAAAAGGGCAGACGAATGATGATAAATGACAATAAATAGATGTAATCGAGCTCTGTCTACTGAGAACGTAGTAGAGGCGTAGCTGAACCTCTGACGTCGGTATTGTTAAAAATGTAATGTTTACAACATCGTGTGTGGATAAGAGAGGTGTTAAGTCACGCCGATTCTAGGAAGCGGACATAATTTATCCAAAAACATTACCAACGTTAGGTATACCTGGCTATCTCTTATTTTTAACACTCGAGCTTTTAGCATGTTGCATCTTCTATTAATAAGATTATTTAAACAGAATCGCTCTTTAAGTAGGTAGGTACCTAGGAACTTGTTTGATGCGGACTAGGGATTTTCGCTTAATTTTGATACGGGTGTTTACAATTTTAAAAGTGTTTATTTTCCTGTTTTTGATTGATAGATGACTGAAAGGGGAAAAACGTACATGTAATATGGTAGTTATGTGTTTGCTAAGGTACGCCTAAGTTACGATAATTTAAATCTACTACACTGGTTGGTCATACAACAAATAACAAAGCAGTAATAAAAATCATACTGATTTGTATTGATTGATTAATTAATGAGGTTGGAATTCCTTAAGCAAAATGAAGGAGACATTAGAATGCTGCAATAATATTTGTCTAAAGAATTTAATCGCTACTGGGGACTTCCCAAAGACTATAAGAACGACGAAAATATATTTAATGCATCGTCATAATAACAGGCTAACCAGGTAATTTTAAAGGCAGTAGACGTAAAGATTTAAGTACTACCGCAGATAATTAACTTATTTTTTCTCAACGTTCACGCTAAGTGAGAGATTTCAATTAAGCGAGATATTTTTTGGAATAAGCTAATTTACATAAAATACTTATACAGGTTTTGCGATATAAAAACGAATTAAGTACCAAATTAATGTTAGGCAGAGCAGAACGAACCGGGCGTCCGCACGAGGAAGGAAACAAGTTGATATTTGGCGTCGTGGTCGTGCTCTCAACCGGTTTCGCAAGTGTTATTCTGTAAACGAGATGACTCTGGACTTTCCGATCACATATATATTTTTTTACCTACCATTTTTTTGTGTCGCTCATATGTGGAGGACTACAACAGCTTTTTACTGACGGACGAATCGAAGGTCACGCGGAACTTGAGTCTAGCCCGTCGAGAATAATTTTTGCTTGGAATTACGAAGGAAGTAATAAAAACTAAATGAGAATTGATAGAGCAGGTAACATTTATAAAACGCTTTTAATTTTATAATATTATTAACTTGTAAGCGTGGGGCTTATTAATGCCAATTTACAATGCTGGAGAGTCCTACCTTCTTATTCTATAGATAAAGTTATAAACATATTAAAGAGCTTTAACTTTGACATCGATTATATATGTTTACATGTATGAGTCTGAGAGGACTTATTAATTAAATAGTAATAGAAATAATAATACTGGTATGCATCAGCCTAATCAATTTTTTTTCTGGCTTCTTCTTAATCTTGGCAAGGGGAAAACCTAGTGAGTGGACGTCCGTGGGGAGAATTTAGATTTTGCATCAATGTATATTTATAAATGCAACACATGAGCTTAGTTAATGTTAATATTAAAATATATTGAGAATACATATAATTTAGTTACTTACTTGTCTTAACTTCTTTTCGTACGTAAACGTACTAAAGTAAGTTATTTAACTTATTAAATCTTACTATGAGCAGATTTAGATCTCTCTTAAAATTAGGTAAATACTTAATTTTAAATCTGTTCATAGTCCATTTAGGATATTAGAATATGTTTTACAGGCGTATTAATGTACAGGATATTTAACTGAGTAGATAAACATGTCGCCGTCTTATTCTCATCTCAGCTTCATTAATATGTAGATGAAGTTGTAATGAATATGTATGGCCACCGAGAAGAGGCCTCGACGACCGCTCTAGAGGTCAATGTCAGTTGAAAGATACGACCACTCGACTGAGAACCTTAACAGGCAGTTTACTTCCCTTTCTCTTTTTACATTTACGAAGCACTTTAGAAAATACGAGGGCTCAAATAATGATAGTCTTAATGTTAACTACCGGTTCCGCGTGTAAGTACTCTCAAAGTTATCACATATTGCTAACGTTCTGCTAAAATATTAGTCCTTCAGTGACGTTTTTTCATTACTTCACTACACTTACTAATCGGGCTTTGGTGTTGCCCACAAAAGGAGTTGTGAAAAAAATATTTTTAGTTCTCACAATTTTTCTACGTCCAATTATCGCAGATCATATGACGAACTGCGCAAGATAGGAGACAAATTAAACAGTTTCTACAGTAGGTATGATCTAAACTAAGAGATAAAGTTAGAAACTTACTATTTTTTGCTACTACAGACGCTTAATTAAGTTTGGACATTTTTTTTCTAAAGGAAACTGTATCTACATTACCTTTATAATCGTAGACAAATCTAAAAGCTTCCTCCTTTCAAAGTGAACAAAAAATGTCTATCACGACATTTATTTAACTACTACTTAGATAGGAATCCCATTGCCATGAAAAATTCTGGCTGGCTGACAGGAACTAATTAATTATTAGTCACCATTACTATTTACTTTGAGTGGATATTAAAAATAACATTCGACTACAACCGATTACATTAGGTATTTCTTAAATTTGTGAGATTAATAAGACAAATAAATGAGTGATGTTCCCATTACAACAATATTTTTTACGTGTAAAAAATATATTGCAGGTTTCGTAGTTTTTTTTAAGAATGTGCCTCTTATGTACTTTAGGTTCAAATTAACAGACCCTCTTTCTTCTCTCAGTTTATAGTTTCTAATAAAAAATCTTAACTATATCCAAAGATTTCTTGACAGGTAGATAACTAACATCAAGTACTTGTCAGTAGTAAGTTATAAGAAATATTTTAAGTTCCTTACCTAATCGGTCATTACATACTTAAACGTAATTATCTATTACCTGAATACATATTTTACGAAGGATGCTGTCATACATACATAATATTAATACATTATTGTGGTGAGGTAATTTGTGTAAGCATGATTCACAGTTGGACTTTCAACAATTTTCCACAAAACATCCTATTTTCTTGTAAATCACCGACTTTCAAATGTATCTACTGCCTCCTTATTTATATACATATGACTGCGAATATACTGTGTGTGATAGCGCTAGTTTAGCTCCATAGGAATCTTAATCCAACTTAAATAGTCCTACATACCAATGAGTGTTGAGACAATTCGTCATCTGGTGCAATATGACACGTTGAACATTAAAATTATAGCTCCACTCCTTTATACGTCCGGGCATAAAAATCAGAGTATTATAAATTAATCTACATTCATCGTCGTGTATCTGGCGGGATAGATGACGATACTTTATAACTGCTCGTTAATCATTCAAGTGAATGCCGAGCATTCAGCATTCGGTATTACGGCAGCGCCTCATAACGCCAATTAAGATGATCAACAGAAATAGAAACACAGGACCTCCCCTTGCGACCTTTTTCGTCTGCCTGGAGATCGGATATTGCGTGTTACACGAATGCTTTCTAGCCAAATCTGCTATAAGTATGTATATGGGAGACTACCCTGTTTTGCTTAAGTACGAAAGACTATACAGAAAGTTTTAATAAATGGGTTACCTACTCTCACTTTACGACGACTTTCAACTGAAGATAGCATAACAACCTGCTTTTCAAGTTCAAGTCTACAAAAGTAAACACGAAACAATTTTGGCGTGACAAATACATGCGCACGAGTTAGAAATGCGACGTAGAGAGCAAGGGGCATGGTCACGCGGCGTGACAACTCCCTCGTCCAATTGGTCGAGATTGCGCGCTTCCGTCGCGGCTTCCGCCCGATAACAGCAAGTCCACTGCAAGTGGTACTTATGAAGTTACAACAACGGTCAACGGACTTGCTCAATGCTCGATACTACCTACTTAGACGCTCGTTATGCTATTTAGACCGGACAAACGCCACATCGGATGTTCAAATCGAATATTCCGGACGGGCCGCATTGCTTTGCTAAGTAGACTTTGTCCATAGTTTTAGAGCAATCAATTTTTTTTCTAGCTTTTACTTCCATCTCACCAAAGACTACTTTATGCATCTTACTTGAATAAAGTACTTACATAGTCCCTACCATATTATGCTAACATTATCTGGAGATATTTTTTACTTTGAATATGGAGGGAGATTATGGACGAAGGACTTTGAAAAATAACTTTATAATCTATGCAGGTTGAGCTTCTCATCACTACCACAGCTTTCCTTCATTTGTCTAAGTTGATTAGAAGGACAACGAGATATGAAACTAGGTCATTGTTAATCTAAATTATTTAAATACTAAAGCTCATTCTTGTTAGCTAAGCAACTGCAGTTAGCAACGGGTCACTAGTAACTTGCGTTGTTGGTATTGCATTGCGTTATTGCTATGGATGCACTTATAAGCAATAATGCAGCATAGGCTTATAAATACTATGCACTAGTACATATATATCAGCAGGTAGGTATGATCTCCGTTCTCGTACCGAAATTGAACTTTTTCAGTGTCCAGACTAAATTAAAATGCAGTAATTTAGGTACTTTTATGTGATTCATTTCATAACAAATCGATAAGCTTTGATAAGTCACCTTATCTACCTACTTAGTACATTAAAAATAATTCCGGAAATGCCAAAACGAATAGGATATCAAAATATATTCAGAAAATTCATGACTCCACTATGAATAGAGGTGACTTTTCAGAAAAAGTTGAAGTAAGAAATGTTTGTATGGAATGAATAACATTTCTTACAAACAGCAATATCTTGTTAGTTGTTGTGTTGATAGCTGCTGATAAATATTGCAAAATTTCCAGAGAAACGAAGCGGGGACATTGCGACACGGTCCTGTTGTGCAACTAAGACGGTCCGTTAATAAATGTAGTGGAACCAAACGTTTTGCTTCAATGAAACCAATACGGTGACCAAATCATTGCTGGGATAAATACTCAGGTGACGATATCTTAATACTTACAGAAATCATTTGCTTTTTGTTTTTTACATAATTTTGTGGGCTAGGTCAGTTATTGCCAGTATTGCCAGCTCGTTGGCAGAAGACAATCGGTCAATTTGATTGCATCTTTAGAAGATATACTTAATAGATAGGTAGTTTATTTAACTGATAACTCAAGAATTATCTAGACGCACGCACGTGTTTATTTAATTAATGCTAATAGAAACTAAGTATATTAAGTTACTTTAAAAGCTAAATAAAGAAAGTATCCTTCTCGTACATAGAAGACTAAACTAGGTAATAAAATATCTGTATCGTCTTCGATCATATTTAAGGTCACCCTACGTAAAGGAAATAGCTGAGAGTGCCGAGGCGCGAGCGACCAGAGCGGAGCGGAAGTGGCGACCGTTCCCACGGACATTCATCCGTTACTTCACCTCGTACACCCCTCCCCCCTCCACCTGCAACTCGCCGCACCTCAAACTACCCAGTGCTTTCTTAGAAAATCTGGGTTTATTTAACAAGTCTATAAAACAACATACATCAATATGAAATCTCTTCACCTAGTCCGGATATGGCACCTTTCGCTTCAAACAGTTACCGATCATAGCTTAACCTTAGGTTTACAATAGGCATCGGTCAAGTTATCAAGATGAACGAACTTATTTAAAATTTAAATGAGAGCACAAATAATAATAAAATATAAGCTTTATGCGTATAAGGATAGCTGGAATGGTGGAATGTCGGTCAAGGGCACCACCATCAATCAAGGCGATCAACATTACGGCGGAACAAGGGCAATAACCATGGAAACATTGTTTGATAATTTAACTACTCATCCGAGTTGACCCACTTCCAAAAATATACTCAGAAATAATTAAAATTACTTATTATATATTGAATATGTTACTGGGCTTCATTTCACATTAACCTCTTGACCTCGCATAGTCACTCAAACGGAATTTAAGATGATGGTTAATAAGTATAACGAGGTGGTGTCACCACATCAAACACCTTATTACAACTTCCTCACGACCCTCCGGAAGAACATCTATTGACCTATTTACCTGCTCCTGCGATGTCATGGATCCTGCGTCAAGTGCACTTTACTGATTAATCGAGCGAAAATGTAAAGGGAAAGGTGCGACTGACTTTTAACACCGCGGGAGGTACGTTCTTACTTCTTAGTACTTACCTACGTTCTTCAAAACAACAGTCGGGGATAATTTGACTCTTGTTTACAGACGGAACACGAACCGGCCCGAATAGAATCGATGTCTTTGTCGACTAAATAGCCGATGTTAACGCCATACCCGCAATAGGTCCAGCTGATCTCATTGTTTAGTCTACAGGGGAACGCTTTTAATTCCTAACGAAACTGATTACAAAGCTATGTGATTACTCACGACGATATTTATTGGTATGTGTGTTATAAGTGTAGTACGGAATGCGGCGAGACAGAATGTGGGTTGGGTTTCAAAGTTTGGTGAAATTGTGGTGGTCATAAACAGTGCCAGATTGCTGGGTAATTCGGTATGGACAACACTCGAAGTAAAAAGTCTGTTGCTGTTGTGTTGTGCAAATTTCGTGGCGTGTCTTACTTTAGAAATGACAAAACCAACACTGACTAAAAATGTTTTGTGCTTTTTTTATAAATTAATAAGAAGAGGATTCTGACTGTCAAAAAACCTAGCAATTCCTGAACCACCCAGGGGGAACAAGTGTCCGACACTAACGGTATTAATCACTGAGCCATTATAAATACATAGAAAAATGTTCATTAAGCCGTCGGCTGGTGGAACGTCGTGATCGTACAAGTGGACCGGATCTCCGGCGTATGCGCCGGCCGGAAGTGCGCAAGACTTCCGCTCCCTCGGGAGTCGCCGTCACGCCGTCACGCGTCGCGGCGACTGCGCAACCGTGTCTTACCAACTGCGGCTTTCACGACACTGTTACACCACGCTAATACTAAACGAGCTCATGTGGAAGATATTTCGTTGAATACTCATATATTAGCTATATAATTGGGTGGCTGCTATTTTTAAGTAGAGGTTGACGGAACTACAGATACAACGGCCAGGTTTACTGTCCAAGAATCCGTGACTTGGTTAAAATCGGAACCGAGATTGATATTGGAAGCTGCGGGTTTTTCGAAAGAGTTACCGTGGTCATGTCACACAAAATGCTCCCGAAGGAACACGGTGGGTTTAAGTCTGTAAAAGCACAGATTGTAAAAGTTTGACACTCCCGCAAGCTGTGACCCACAGCGGGAGGGGTTATTCAGATGATTTACTGTGGATAAAAAAAATATTCATATTAGCTATATGTATAATTGGGTGGCTGCTATTTTAAGTAGTATTTGACGAAGCTACAGATACAACGGCTAGGAAACGGAAGGATTGTCCAAGAATCCGTGACTTTGGTAAAATCGGAACTGAGATTGACATTGATCGAAATTCTAAGTGATGTACGATATTATCACCTGTACCTAAAATAAATTTAAATTTTGTTCTGAACACGAAAACTTGTGTTTTTCCTGTAGGTATTTTCCCACCGCCAAGAAGCATCGAAATAAATGTTAATTCTCAAAGAGTGAAAACCAAATACAGATACACAGCTGTGTTGAATAGGTAATACATTTTATTCTAGCATTTTACCAGTTGTTTCTTGCATTTTCCAGTTTGAAAGAGATTTTCATTCGTTCGTTGTCAGTCTACAGCTTTTAACTCAACAAGTCATGAATTTAGTGGTGATTCTCGGAGCCATCATGGATTGTATATTAGCCGCGATAGATATCCATTTTTATGAATACACAAAATATCTAATTCAAACAGTATGGTGGTCTAAATACAGTGGTTAACGCCATAAAGAACGACGTATGCACTATTAAACACATTTTACTGATACTTTCAGTTCACACAATTTATTTCTACTAACGCAATAGACGAACCTACACGAAAAGTCCAGTTTACTAAACTAGTGAATTTATCTTTCTACGTTATTTGGCCTTCATTCACAAGTTATTTATTATCGCGGTTTTTGCTAAAAATATTTTATTTATAATACGTGGCTATTTTTGTAAGCGTTACTGGAAAAGCAGTAAAGAGGTTTGCCTGCACCTATTTAAATCTATCGAAGCAACTATTTGTTGGTCTTGCCGTCATTCCTGAGCTACTTACTCTTTGTTATTATCTATGAATTAAGAATTAGATGTCATGAATCATTCACAAGAACAAATAAATAAAAATACTTTATGCAAATCAAAATTAAATTTAAATAAAACGTGTTATGGCATCAAGCGACTTCGCTTCCTCTCTATTACAGCAATCAACTCAGGCTTGTCTCCCTACAATAATAATCTTGAACCCCCGGGAGAAAATCGTAGCTGATCAGGTATGTAACCTTTAACTAGGTTTAGTAAGTAGCATGTCCGATTAAAACTAGTTTTCTAATCACATTATATGCAATAAATAAAGTATGTGTTTAATATTAATTGCGCAGATACCTATAGAAGAAATACACATTCAAAGGAAACATGAAAAACATCATGAAACTCAATTGGTTCGATATCCTATAAAACCTCCTCCAAAACCAGTACCCAAGTTTCCATTAAACATTTCATGGCATCCAAATACTTTATGTTTCACATTGGAAGATGAGCCTGTTGTAATCAGAATTTGGTAAGCATTGAAATAATAATACCTAACATTTCGGGCAGTAAATACCGTGTTGTTCTAAGAAGGTATGGAAAAGCAGCACATTGGTTTAGCCTTAGTAGGTGCACTCGTAGATCTTATGAGAAAATGAAGAGTACTTCATAAAGTAATTTTATGTGTCCCTACTAAAATTAAAGTTAAAAAATTCTGAACCACTAGTGAATTGGTAAAATGGCTTGCAACTAAAGACATGAAATATAAGTAAAAACATCTATCAACAAATACATAGTTAGGAACCTGAAGGCAAAACAAAGCTTCATAATATGATGAAACAAGGAAAGTATTTCATTGTCACCAGGATTTGGAATCGTTCGAAGCGTTCGATCTACTTCAACTGTTGCGGGCTGTGGGACGACACGGTGCGGTTAGGAGCTAGCTGGCGGTGCTTCCCTCACACAAGGATCTGGCTGCCTCCAGGGCTGAGATCCAAAATGTTTGTAGAAGCAACTCCTCACGACATGGCCTCCGTCCCAAGCGCCGTCACCTACATGCAAATCGCAGCTGGACATCTGAGGGATAACGTCACAGGATACTTTTCAATTCCCATTGTAGCCAAATTCTTAAATTACAATAAACTTCCTTCGCAGGAAGGTGAATGAATTTCTCATTTGGTCTGCAATGTTTTAGTGTTACATTTTTTATGAGGATGAAGATAGAGTAGTTATAGTAGTAACAATAGATAGTTATTACTATATTGCCTATCTCACTATTCAGAAGAAGCTCGTGGCTACAGCCATAAAGGTCGATAGATGATCAAGTTAAGCAATGGTTGGCGCCGTCGGTAAATGGATGAGTGTACATCTCATGACAAGTTCCTCCATGTTTTGGAAGGCTCGTTAAATTGGTGGGTCCCACCCAGCTGTCATCAGAACATTTCTACCATCAAGAGGTATCGGGTTGCCCGAGTAACTGGGTTATAGAGGTTAGATAGGCAGTCGCTCCATGTAAACATTGGTATTCAGCTGGATCCAGCTTAGACTGGAAACTGACCCCAACATAGCATTACTTCTTGTCTTTTAATTGGTTTTGAATCATCACTAAGTACTTAATCAAACAAATGTGAACAGTTATAGAAATAATATCACACCTGTAACTAATTAAGTAATAATAATTATGTAAATATTCTTATGTGTGTGTGATCAAATAAATTTATCTGATAATTCCTGGAAATCGACGACTGATTACAATTACAATGACTCATTTATTATATTTATTGTTTTCAAGTTTATTACTATACTGGCTGCTGCCAGCGGGTTCACCCACTTCCTCAGAGAAGGAACTAATTTCCTCACCTCAATAAAAAGTAGCCTATATGTTATTCTGACGTATAATCTTAATTACTGCCAAGTTTCATAAACATATGAGCATTTTATGCATGCAAGGAGCAAACATACACACAAACTTTCGCGTTATAATATTAGTAAGGATCTTGGTAAAGTTAGCAACACTCACATAGGTACCTATGTCGATTTATATAACGATATTATTGCCTTGACTTTGAGATCATTATTTATTTGCTTACAAGCATAGGTACGTTAAAAAAGAATAAAAGATTGTGTAGAACTAGTTTCTTCATGTAAATTAGGTCCATCTATTAAAATACCGTAGCCATAAGCACCGTGTTCGCCGGTAACATAATGTAACTTTTATACATATGTATTATTGCGTCATCACCGTTTTAAGATACAATAAAGAGAATAATAAGGAATCGTAATAGACATAAAACCAGCTGGGGGTAAAACATACGATTCTGACATTTAAGACCTGTGTAGAAATATTATGTGCATCCTGCAGTTCTTAAAGCTTATACAAAACAAATATTTCGTTAAAATATTAACACATACATAATTACACAATTTCCATTTCGATTCATACATCATTATGTCACAATTATTATATCTCTAGAATCGATTTGTAGGAAGTATTTGATTGCATAGAACGTTTGACCAGAACTTGATTAGCATTAGATCATTACTGTAATATACTCAACATTCTCGCTGTAGGTCAAAGAATTGATTAGATAATAATGATTACCACATCTAGATAAGATACTAAGTTATCCTTTGTTTTCACTTGGGGAATTCCTTCCAGCGCTGAGTTTGGAATCAGAATAACAGTGATGAACTTCCTTGTTCGTTTTCCAGCTACCTATTCTTACAATTTCCTCAAGATTTGCGTCAATCGTGTCTTAGGTTTGTCCTTAGAATATCGCTGTCGCATGACTGAGAGATCAGAATAGTAATCAAATTTAATTGAGTGTTGTGTGCGTGGAGACAGGAGGTATGCAGCGCGGCGAGACGGGCGCCGGGAGTCGCGTGTTGTCCTGCATCGCTCTCCGCTCTGTAATATTAGGCCTAATAATCTCGTCGATGACTCACTGTCTTTGTCCACAAACAGTAGGTAAAACTATTAACGGTAGACTTTGATAAATAACCCGCCTAAGATTATTTTCAGCAGTTTCATCAGCAATTTCATGTTGAACAGACGCCTTATTTTTAAACACTTCGAAAACCGTGGGTGTTGCAGCTATTCTGTTTTTGCTTTGGAACAAGAAAGTACAGAAACGGATGATAAAAATACCTGCATTAACGCACGAAAATTCCTTCTTATAATAAACTTATATCCACATAGGTGAATATTACCCATAGCTATTTACTGTGCGTACATAGGTACAGATAGAGCATCAGGTACTACGACTCTACGTAATGGAAACTTTAACAGAGCCTGTTTACAAATCAGTTCCAGCGATATTTTTGTTTTAATGTTGATTGTCCTCTGAATAAAATTATTTGTATAGTGCCTACGAGCCGCAATAGCGCGAGAAATAGATTTTACGAGTGCGTGTGGCGCGATATTTACGTGTGTTTACACTTCAGACGATTTTATAGGCGCAACGACACCGTCATGTGCCATATTAACATATAAGGAGCTCTTTAGTACCATGGCGTTATTACGTAACTGCCACACTTGAGCACCGTGCACTATTCAGGTATCTTTATGGCTGGAAGTTACTTCTAATTTAATCCTGCGTAGCCGAGTTAAGGAAGTTAGATTAACTGTTTTATTCCCTGCGTAAGTAGGTATTTATTTACACAAAGAAGACAACGTATGTCGTCTTCTAGAAAATGTCATGAGTAATTTATTTTAGTGGCCGATTAATGAAGTTAACTTGCTTTTCATTTTGAATGAGTTACAACATCATATGCTTAAACCTAGCCTGTAATCACACATTTGCAAATAATTTCAGAGAAGGCAATTTCAAATACTGCAAGGTTAAATTATTTACAAAGCCCACTGAAACCGAGTTCAACACCACAACAAAAAGTCGAGACTTGGGAAATAGGATGGTTAGTGAATAAACATGTGAATTTGTGGCGCGCATCGTCGCCAGCGAACAATCACTTGTCCAGCTACAAGGCTTCCGGGTGCTGATTGATGCTGATTGATATTGATTCGAGCAGCCGGGCCTGCGCCCCGCAGCCGGCAGCTTCTACACTTGTATGGTACCCGACAACATTCACTGCAGATTATATTAATCAAGATGGAAGACGAATGGATAGTAAGTAGATGTATGTAGGTATCTCGCGCATCAAATGCTATCCAGAAGTTAGATTCGCCTGAACTTCGGTATAGTTTGGAGAGGTCTGGTTTTACAGTTTAAATACCTAATTATGTTTATAACCTATGATGTAAATATAAAACTCTTCAAAACCAATAAAAAATATTAATCCTTGTCGTTCTATAAAACATAAATAAAAGACAATCTTATATTGTGACACTTTCTTTGAAATACCGACGTCTTACCTATTCAGTTATGTTCAAAGACATTTTATTGTTGAGGACTCTCCTGTTCTTTATTAATACTAAACATAAAACGTTTTCAACAATTTAATTTCACCGTTGCCTCTGATGTTCTATTCGGAACACAAATTATCGACTCGGTTTGATCCCACGCCCAAAATAAAATATCATATTTCCTGTCAGGCGGGCAAGCTTCAGCATTCGAGTGTCTTTTTTCTCTAATTTTTTTCAGGTCTCCAAGTTTTTTAAGGAACTGCATCGCACATGTTTGTTCAACATACGCGTCTTCTTTACAAGTAGTTTTCGGTGTCTGGCGACGATATCTGTCTACTATTATGTCTAGCGTTTTTTTCACGTAGGTGATATTACACATTTGAACTAGGTGCAGTTTTATTATGAAAACACGTCAAGCGTAACAATTACTGTTATTGTTAGGTAAAAGCTTTTTGAATTTGACGAAGTAAAAAATTACAAGCCAGATTGCTGTAGCTTACACATGTTGAGTTTTTTGAATCATCTTTTCAGAGCTTGTTTTCTGTTGAAGGTGATTAATCTATGTACCTAGGTAAATGCTGTTTAGCTAAGTGACACTAGTCACTTGTAACTTAACGACACATTACAGGAATGTTAATAATCTATACCCAACTTCCAAGTATAAGATTACACTAGCTTACAGCATTTTTATACCCGAGGTGAAATATATAATTTCTTGTAGATTATTTGATACTGAATCGAAGTCCAGAACATAAAGTTGCTCTATCACGTCGGGATATGGAGATATACCATCCTCTTATAGTGCTAAAAACGCGATTTTAACCATCTTTGGTGTAATTTTTGAAAGACAGCAAATTTTTCTGGAAATTTCTAACTATAGCATCATATAGTACTACTCTTGCCGATACCAACCCATTTTAATTCCTAACGCTACGAGTTTTCACTGACGTACTATATGTTTTCAGCTACGGTAGTTCGAACTCTCCTATAGTCTATTTGACCTACTAGTATGAAAAACTACGATGTAAATATAAAATGCTATATCTTGGGAAAGAAAACTTGTAAAAATATAAATTAAAAGGGGACGAATGCGGGGAAAGTAGTACTATATGATGGCATAGGTAAAAATTACTATAAAAAAATTCTGTCCTTCAAAAATTTTACATCAAATATCGTTAAAAATCGCGTTTTTAGCACTATAAGAACGGTTTATCTCCAAATCCCGACGTGATAGAGCAATTTTATGTTCTGGACTTTGATTTAGTATCAAATTATCTACAAGAAATTATATATTTCACCTCGGGTATAAAAAA
>NWSH02000050.1:5480387-5496514 GCA_002382865.2 Heliothis virescens | reverse complement strand
TGGGTTGATTTTTTTGTTTTAATGGTTGATTGTCCTCTGAATAAATTATTTGTATAGTGCCTACGAGCCGCAATAGCGCGAGAAATAGATTTTACGAGTGCGTGTGGCGCGATATTTACGTGTGTTTACACTTCAGACGATTTTATAGGCGCAACGACACCGTCATGTGCCATATTAACATATAAGGAGCTCTTTAGTACCATGGCGTTATTACGTAACTGCCCACTTGAGCACCGTGCACTATTCAGGTATCTTTATGGCTGGAAGTTACTTCTAATTTAATCCTGCGTAGCCGAGTTAAGGAAGTTAGATTAACTGTTTTATTCCTGCGTAAGTAGGTATTTATATACACAAAGAAGACAACGTATGTCGTCTTCTAGAAAATGTCATGAGTAATTTATTTAGTGGCCGATTAATGAAGTTAACTTGCTTTCATTTTGGAATGAGTTACAACATCATATGCTTAAACCTAGCCTGTATCACACATTTGCAAAATATTTCAGAGAAGGCAATTCAAATACTGCAAGGTTAAATTATTACAAAAGCCCACTGAAACCGAGTTCAACACCACAACAAAAAGTCGAGACTTGGAAATAGATGGTTAGTGAATAAACATGTGAATTTGTGGCGCGCATCGTCGCCAGCGAACAATCACTTGTCCAGCTACAAGGCTTCCGGGTGCTGATGATGCTGATTGATATTGATTCGAGCAGCCGGGCCTGCGCCCCGCAGCCGGCAGCTTCTACACTTGTATGGTACCGACAACATTCACTGCAGATTATATTATCAGAATGGAAGCGACGAATGGTAGTAAGTAGAATGTATTAGTGTATCTCGCGCAATAAATGCTATCCAGAAGTTAGATTCGCCTGAACTTCGGTATAGTTTGGAGAGGTCTGGTTTTACAGTTTAAATACCTAATTATGTTATAACCTATGATGTAAATATAAAACTCTTCAAACCAATAAAAAATATTAATCCTTGTCGTTCTATAAATAATAAATAAAAGACAATCTTATATTGTGACACTTTTCTTGAAATACCGACGTCTTACCTATTCAGTTATGTTCAAAGACATTTTATTGTTAGACTCTCCTGGTCTTTATTAATACTAAACATAAAACGTTTTCAACAATTTAATTCTACCGTTGCCTCTGATGTTCTATTCGGAACAACAAATTATCGACTCGGTTTGATCCACGCCAAAATAAAATATCATATTTCCTGTCAGGCGGGCAAGCTTCAGCATTCGAGTGTCCTTTTTTCTCTAATTTTTTTCAGGCTCCAATTTTAAGAACTGCATCGCACATGTTTGTTCAACATACGCGTCTTCTTTACAATAGTTTTCGGTGTCTGGCGACGATATCTGTCTATGATTAGTCTGCGTTTTTTCACGTTGTGATATTACACATTTGAACTAGGTGCAGTTTTATTATGAAAACACGTCAGCGTAACAATTACTGTTATTGTTAGGTAAAAGCTTTTTGAATTTGACGAGTAAAAAATTACAAGCCAGATTGCTGTAGCTACACATGTGAGTTTTTTGAATATCTTTCAGAGCTGTTTGTTGACGTCTGGGTGAAGAGGTTCATTAATCTAATGTACCTAGGTGAAATGCTGTTTAGCTAAGTGACACTAGTCACTTGTAACTTAACGACACATTACAGGCGAATGGTTAATAATCTATACCAACTTCCAAGTATAAGATTACACTAGCTTAAACACTAGTTTACAGCATTTTTATACCCGAGGTGAAATATATAATTTCTTGTAGATTATTTGATACTGAATCGAAGTCCAGAACATAAAGTTGCTCTATCACGTCGGGATATGGAGATATACCATCCTCTTATAGTGCTAAAAACGCGATTTTAACCATCTTTGGTGTAATTTTTGAAAGACAGCAAATTTTTCTGTAAATTTCTAACTATAGCATCATATAGTACTACTCTTGCCGATACCAACCCATTTTAATTCCTAACGCTACGAGTTTTCACTGACGTACTATATGTTTTCAGCTACGGTAGTTCGAACTCTCCTATAGTCTATTTGACCTACTAGTATGAAAAACTACGATGTAAATATAAAATGCTATATCTTGGGAAAGAAAACTTGTAAAAATATAAATTAAAAGGGGACGAATGCGGGGAAAGTAGTACTATATGATGGCATAGGTAAAAATTACTATAAAAAAATTCTGTCCTTCAAAAATTTTACATCAAATATCGTTAAAAATCACGTTTTTAGCACTATAAGAACGGTTTATCTCCAAATCCCGACGTGATAGAGCAATTTTATGTTCTGGACTTTGATTTAGTATCAAATTATCTACAAGAAATTATATATTTCACCTCGGGTATAAAAAAAAAATATTTTTTTGTAAACTAGTGTTATAAGCGTCTGAATTGACGGTCTGAAGTGACTGAATTTTTACGGTCTAATATGTGCTGCTAAACTGTTACTATAAACTTCATAAGCGTCGTAACCTGTTATTAAATCAATGACGTGATTTCACAATGGCTGATCAGTGGTGGTTACAGCGAGGTGCTGCCGTTAGGCTGCAAGCGTGCGCATGCGCGTTTAGCGGTGGCAGTGTATTACAGGTGTTGCGCTGCTTCTCACGGCCGGTTCCGCGCCGCTTGCATAACGGCCTGCGCCCGCGCCACACGTAACGCGCCGTAACACCGCGCATTATGCATGTAGGGCGCAAGTCGACGACTCCGACACTGCACGCGCTAGCTTTGTTCGCAATAGACAATTTATCGTCGTTATATGTATACTGTTAATGCAGTACTCGATCATATTCCTGACAAAGCTAATCGCGACGTAGCGAAATAGTCATTCGAATTTAGGGATCGCAATACATTTCCTACATTTAAGATTATTTGCAAGCGTCCACCTGGCAAATTATTAATTTAATACATCAGGTAGACACGGGCGGCAGATGAGGATGACAATTCAAAATCCTCTTTATCTATCATACCATTTTAGGCTCAAGCTGCCTTTTGTATCGCTACCACAAAAGCCTGCCCACTGCGCCCTCGTCTCGGGTTACTGATGAAGATGACATGCGCACGAGACAACGCAGATCACGCTGTCAGATACATGCAGAAATCTCGCCTCCATCAACAAAAGATCAAATTCCGTGATTGGAGTCGAATGCACCCATTTTACGGAAGCGGTAGGCGCCAGCTGCCTGTAGAGTATCAAATACCACACTGATAAAGGCTTCCTTAATAAGAAAAATGTAAGGCGAACTCACGACTCAACTTCGAAATGTTTTCACGCTAAATCGAACCGAGACAGTGATGGGCTGTAACGTACACCGACTACGTACTCAATGATCGCTTTGAAATCTTCTTTAGCTTTCTTTTCATGCATTACTGACGACGGCGACGGCTCGTAGCCACTTACAAACGTTGGAATCAAATATCTTGCATGTAGGTACTGGGATTGATTATCTTAATTCTTTCGCGAGCTTAGGTTATTGAGATTTTGAGTCACGTTGTTAAAAGTGGAAGTGACACATTGGTTTTTTGTTGATATTGATAAACTATCTTATCTAGTGACTTAAATCTGAATTTAGATTCGTAACTTCGTGTGGTCAGCAACTATTATTTTATACAGTTGAGTAGTTCAAAGTTACTCTTAACTTTAGATACTAACAAGCCTTGAATTTTCGCCAGTTGTTTTTGATTGGGAAGACAGACAAGTGACTAATTCGCTTGTGTATTACAATCGCAGTTTTACGCGTTTATCAATTACAGACACTGTAGCTTTGAATGTTCAGTTGATGGCTGTCAAACAGTCTGCACGAAAAATTTTCAGTCAATTGTTGAATTGTTGGAAAATGGATTAAATCTAGACGTTGATGATGATTATTCCTCTTTCTTTGTTTGGATACAAATCTGAAACACAATACGCCATAAATTATAAAATTAAAATAACATTGCATATCATATCTTAAGCTTAGTAAAATACGTCATCATTATAATATTTCCGATTAATAATCATAATAAATGATTATGAGTCAGATATTAGTAAGTATGTACCTACTTAGCGGATGGCTCACGTCAAGCTACATTCGAGCCTATCATATTTCCATCTGTGATTCACGACCCTATCACACCGTATATCTGTATTGATAGGGAAATAAGATAAAAGTTTTTACAGATAATCTCTATATTATATAATGATAATGACGACTTATTTCATACGGCGAAAATATTTCAAATGAACCTAATACATGTACAGACATGCACATCAAGTTACCACAATCTGTCAAATTTCTGCATAAGATTTTTAACCTAATTACAATAGTGGTACGTTTATATTTGATTGGTAAAATTTGTCAGATTTGGGTACCGTGACCAGCTGTTGTACATACAAGAACGTCGAATAGCAGCATCGGTTGTATGATAGGTAAGGTTAAGGCATAAGGTTTCGCGGCCAAATTTCGTCAGGACCTACTTAATGCGTAAACATATATTTCTATACTTACTCAGTAGTTTATTTAAATCATTGATCTTCAGAGAAGAACTTGCTTTGATAATGGACCTATTTCACAGTGTTAACTTAATGGTAAATAACTATTAAATTAAATTAACCTGTGGACCTACAGCAACATTGGCAGGTACGTTGTTTTTATCTGTCAAGGAAAAATAACGGAAATTAGTAACAGGTGGTGCAAAAGTATGCCTAACTATTAGTATCGCTATCAGCTATTTCGTGAAATGTCTGTACTTACCTAAATTTTTTTACAGACAAACCAGATAATGGCGGACTGGGAAATCGGCAGTCGCTATCAGCTATCACAAGTTTTAATCATACCAACTATATTTAAAAATATAAGGAAGCCCTACTTACATAATCATTTATCGAATCAAGGAAAAAACATATGAATAGGTTTTATTTTTTTGCAACTTTTCCCGCATGTAATTTTATTTATTTGTGTATTTTCCGCCTAACACCAGTTGAAAAGTTGGGCGCGGAAGTACCGTGACCGGAAGCAGGAGAGCATGTCGGGGTGGAGGGGGAAGCATCCGGTGACGTCCTTGCCTTTCCGGAGCAGGTCTTCCGGTTGACTGTCGTAACGATTTTCCCCTGTGGAAGCAGAAATGAACGAAATTATTTTTGGATTCGTATTCAGGGTAATGCAAAAATAACAGTTTTTTAATGTTTTCCGAAGCATAAACTTGTATTTAAGAAAATTCTTTATTTTAATCGTTATTTGTATGATTTTTTACCATCAGGGACTCGTAAACAAAAAAAGCACAACAAATTAAACTCCATAACGATTGCCAAGAAGCAATCATCGATCAAACGCATTTGAGACTTCATACAATCTCCACAGTTGCGTGTCATTGGGATAGTTTTTTGTTTTTGTTCTCATTATAAATGTACCGATACACGTGCACGTATTACGAGATTGAAGACTTGTGGTGTGAAGTGAAGACTCCCGGAGAGCTGTCGCTGCGTGAGGCCTTCCGATCAGGAACTGACACCAAAATATTTATAAGTTTGGTGATGGTTTAAATGTATCCTAATTTAAAATTAGCTTAGATTTCATAACCCTTTTTAATTTTTATTGTAGCATGAGCATTTCACCATTTCTTGTCACATATTAATTACACATGTTATGGAATAAAGCATGTAGTCACTATTTGAGCTACAAGTCTCTATAGTTTAATTATGGATAATGGTTTAAACTTACCCTGAAAGCCATTTTAAATAGGTACTTAACACCACAGAACATATAAACTCCTTTATCTGTTCTGAGATACATTTTTATAAATCTTGTATGTACGTTATCACACAATCAAATCCTTAACCAGAATCATTCCTACTAAATGAAATGAATGACGTCATCAATATCTTTCGAAATGAAACCAAGCTCGTTAGGAAGGATTTGTTTTACGATAATAGGCGTAATTTAGCCATTAGAGTGTCAGATATCGGCCACCACGTGTAAGTATCGCGCAGCATTTGGCTAAAATATATGGCACAATAAAAATATGCGGCAGTCTGTGTATACGGAGCAAAGACATTAAACATATACACTTGAATCTCTTTGATACGGAGGCTATTATATATAATTAGGTAATAATCATTTAATTAATTAATAATCATTGTATAGTTTATACAAGTGCTAGGAATAAACACATTAACAATTTAATGCTTATAAAACATTGAGTATTAACTACTTAACTTATTATATGCTAATAAGTAGGCCCAGTAATGTTTTGTTTATGTTCGTAAACACATTATTATTTATTACCCTATAATCTATTAAAAATCAATAATTTATAAGTTAGAAAAGTGTTTAAATTAGTTTAATGTAAAGTAGTGGAGTACTAATAAAGATGTAAATATTAGAATCTTTGGTACATTTTGTATTTAATGGCTACTCTATTTCGCTAATAAAACTCAAATTTTACGACTTTGTATCTAGCTGTAGACATACAAGAAACTGCAGCACGTTACAGCATGCATATCTTCTTTGTACAGTGTGGCCTAAGTTTCATAAGGAACTCAGCGGGAGAGCAAATAGCTACCTATAATAATATGACACAGTATTACAGCGGCGTAACAAAATGGGCTGTTACGTGATTCTTTAACTATTTATGTTATGGTTATTTAGTCGGAACTTCGGTAGCAATACATGGATGTTAGGGTCAATAAACTGCTAGCTAAATGTGAGATTTAATCAATATCAGTTCAGTTGGCAACATGTTCCCAGTTGTTGCGTAATTACTTGTACGGACTGGACACAATATTCAATTGAGGAAGAAGATATGAAATACAGATATGATGTAATCAATTCGCGTATAGAGGAGCTAACGTGTCAGCTGTTTGCAATAGTAAGGACATTACTTACTTTGAATAAAAAATGGTTTGTTTGATTTAAATTTAAAGTTTTCTGTTTTGAGGAAGAGGAAACAATACTCGTAGATACTTGATTGCGAATTGTCAGCAGATGATACTCAATAATTTTGGAATTGTGAGTTTCAGTAGATAGCATTATGGTCGTATCGGAAGATAGGTACCTACTAGTAGATAGTGATTACAATTCAACAAAATGTAGGTATAAGTAACACAACACTGATACAGTAAAATCACCTAATCAACACCTAAATCGTACCGTCATTCAGCAGGAAAATGTATTTTTTATCACTAATGTATTTATCTATTAGTACTGTCCACTATCAAAGTAAGTAGTCTAAAACAAAAATAATGTTTAGCGTATACATAAAGGCTTCCTTAGAAAACAGATGACATTATCGTAACATACATACATGTATGTTCTCGTATACATTGTCCACACGTGCGCGCCGATCAAGACAAGTGCACTGACATACAACGGTTCAATTCTCAGAATCGGGTTAATTCGGTGTGTGACGTCACCGGCGACTGCGCGGGCGCTGCTTCCTTGTCCGACGGAATAACGACTCGTGGGTAATTAATAGTTAAATTCATTTAGTTCCTGAGTTACAAGTTGACACTTTGAAAGTGAATAATTGCAGTATGAACTGGAATCGTGCGCGAGTGTGCGCAGCTCCTGGCTGCTAGTGTAACGCAATCCTAATAAGTAATAACTTAGTTTATGTAATGTAAACACTGCAGTCAAAGTTCCGCGCAGCCTCTGAGATAATTTTATGGAGATCATATTTAGTTGAGAAGTTACACTGAAATGAGAACCTGAACTGTATCTTATCTCTAAGCTTGGTTGGGTATTCGTTCAGCTCAGCTCTCAATGCTTTTCAACATTAACTAACAAGCACTTAAAGTATATAAATTTTATAAAGCAATCTAACATATTATTAAATTCCTGAAAAGTAGTCATAAATCCTGTTAAATGTCATAATTCCAAAATACTTTGACGAAGGCACGGAGCACACATTTAATTTTAAACCCAAATTACTTTACAAAATGAATACTAAACCCGAAGTCATCGATAATCGATTCGAAAAAAATGAAGACCCGACGGTCTTTGATTGGAACCACATGACGTCTTCCAACGACAAAATAAATTAAAAAACAATCACCAGATCATTTAAGTAAACAGAAAAAAGCTTTAAGCCTCGCTGCAACCGAGACATTTGCTCCCGAAAACAAACCTATTAGTCCCTAAGGTTTACGAAAACGCGTTCACAGTTCAAAGTAAGTTTGTTCTGAGGATGTTACCCGAGCTTAACGTTAACTAAGGCGTTTATGTTTCAAGGACTTGTTGCGTCGCAGCGTGGGAAAGCTCACTGAGGTCAGGTGGCACATGTGGTGCACTCCTGTTTAGGATGTTTAAAAATAATATTTAACAAAATACGAAGGTGCAGAGATTGAGAAGACTTCGCGGGGGAGATGAGTTACACACCTACCCATCAGCCTCCCGGCCTGGTGGTCTGTAAACAATAATAAAGCAGAGCATTATTTATCTTAGTTATGACGAGACTTTACGATGCTTACGGTTTATCTACATGTGGAGCTAATCGTGTTATACCGCAGAATTATGTTAGTCCATTATAATTCAATTTTCAATGTAGAAGAGATGGGTTTTGTGGTGTCATAATTTTATAATAAGCTATCCAAAAAACTCTGTAATTCAGTTTCATGGACAAATATCTATTTATGAAAAAAGTTTCATGCTACTGTAAGACGTTAATGTATTTTTTACGTGTTGTGTTATGTACGTTTCTTGTCCACCAGCTTATTGTCATGCACTTTCTGCCTCCGAGGCATTTGAATTCGCATCCCCTTGTGAATGCTTTTTCGCGTGATCTGCTGGGAAGAATGTCTTCGTTCACAAAAACTAAATCTCAGCATTGGCACCGCCCAACTTTGGCTTCTGTACGTCACATGAGCCCGTGGGATGGAAGCGATAATGGACGGGAATTCGCAACGTGGGTGTCCGGCTCGCGCTCGCATTATGCAGCAGTTTTTATGCCTCCTTGTAGATAGAACGTTTTCTGTTCATCGATGCGCAATAATGTAGGCTTTGTGAATGAACAAACATGGTGCGTAAACACGCCCAGTGACGCGTTGCTTCATTGGCTTTTGGTAAACGCCTGCTTCTAACATTTCCAAACTCAAAATTAGATGCGATTCTCACATTGCTTTTCAAATATGATGCACGTGCCAGGCAGCAGTGACAGGAATCAGAATACCTACTTCTGGTGGAGTCCTCTTCTAAATTCTGGTGGAGGTAATTCCAGGCACAAAGACGACAACTTTAAGGGTAGTATCTAGATACTCACCCATGGCACGGCCCATGGATACTGCAATAAGCGTTGTGTGTCTCATTTGGCATTTTTTTCGTAAGATTGAACCGCTCTGCATCTAGAGTAGAATTTGAATGTATTTATGCAAGATTGTACAATCATTACGAATTCATTTCCGTATGTTGAGAAAAAATCTCAACGTTTGCTTGTATGAGTACGTACATATTAATTTTTTAATTCAGCGTTGTGCTTATTTAAAAATACCTGCTTGAAACTAAAATATTCAGATTATAGTTTTTCTTAATAGAATTATTATTACGTCCTCACTGCCTACCGGCATTTCTTGTTCTGCGAATGATTATATCTGTCGTAAAAACTGAGCAAAATAACCATAATATCTACTGATTAAGATGAAATCAATATTAAAAACCTACCTATTACGAGAATAGCTCTAATAAAAGAAGTGGCACCGGTCACATTGGCATAACCGACGGATGTCATAAATTAGCAAGTTGAACCAGTAGTGGGTGCGAGACGTAGAAACGATAGGCACACAACTTGACAGTCTGACACGGAAGCTGAATGTGCCTACAAACGCCCACAGCAACCGTCCGCTTGCGTCAGAATCGAATCTCAGCCTAACTATTACTTCCTATTACACTGTACTTGTAGGGTTGCCACGAGATAACGAGACACCTCCTCCCTCCACTCTACATATTGACGTCTAAATAGATGTTCCTTGTAATAATACCCATAAAATAATCTTGCCTCCATGAACGCTGTACTAAGTCATCCGATAACATTGCTTGTTAATAGATATCAAATGAATCGGTGAAATTGTTATCAAGGGAACGAAAGTCTTCAATCAACATATAACAGCTGGTTGAATTTATTCGCAATTTAGGTACAGTGCAACTGAATACATCCAAACAACATGTAACAGAGTAGCTACAGTGCAAATAATAACATTTAATGCAATGAGCATCACTGTGTCCTGCAAGTCTGGAATATCTATTGTGATAGTACAAGCCGAGTTGTCAGACACTTCCCGGTTCAACGCTCGTCAATGAGATCGCATACCAAACTATGACTTAACGCCTACTGACTGTGGAAGTGCTGTATCTAATTAGGTAGATTACGTGCACGGGAGATTCAGTTATGCCATGGAGGAAGTCTGCTTCTTTCGGCCATATTAACACACATTTATTTTGACTGTTGGTTGGGAAATCCTGTGCTATAAGCAGAAGACATGTTAACACGAAACGATAATAGCTCTAAGTGTCATAATTTTATTTTGCATATAAAACTCCAATTTGCAGATTGAGGTGCCTTCCGCTATACGCACCATTTTGGACAGGTTTGTTAATCATCAACTCCTAGTGTCATTCCTTTTTCGGTTAGTTCTTATCGTCTGTCGCATCTATATAATATTTAATTATTTGTGGAAGACACTGTTTTGCTGTCACTCTAATTGTCGATAGCATTAATGTCTTAAGTTTAGAAAGGTTAAGTACCTAAAACTTTAAAATGCAAACAGCATTAATGCATGAGAGATGGCAGGTATATGTCCCTAATTTCAAGCCTCTAAACTCAAGAATGGACAAACACTATTCAATCTGCTGGTAATTTTCCTAGCTTCCTCTATTTGTTATGGGGTGTGCTGTCACACGTGAATAGCTATCGACGAATTGAATCAATTATTTTTTTCACTTCTTCAATTTGTGTAAGTTAAATGATTTGGCTACGTATTAACCTTGAGGCTGTTCTGACAAACCAACGCTTTCCGGTAATACTGGTACCGTCTAGATACACACCGTGGAACGAAAATTACATATATCAGTTTGCTGGAGAATTGTGCAGTCATCTTAACACATAGGCTATGTCAACAGCATAATAAGTAGTTTGGTATGACGAAGTGTTTAGTTCCTTTTGAGAACGATTCTGTACATAACAGGTTTTTTGACTAATAAAAACACTTGTCTAATAAAATGGTTGATATTTCCATAGAGTTATTAATTATGCTATTAACAGTATAATATTACACTTTGGTACTTTGACGTCAGTTTTAGAACACGTGAGGTATATTTAAATAAGATGAGCTGGTATCTGTCGTTATTGTATCCATTTTGGTTTTTCTAGGTAGGTCTTATGAGATAAATAACTAATTTTATATCTCGATGTTCTGGTAGCGTACCACGCAATAAGACATAGGTCTCTATCTCATAGCAAGTCTGTGAGTTGATGATTTCGCATTGTTCGCTCAGTTGACCAGTTGATCAGCGACATGGTGACGCGGAAACGCACTGGTACTCAGGGTGACATCGAGAGATTAGGTCAAGAACAACGAGCAATCATCATTTATCAGTCCAAATGATTACGACGGAAATACCATTTAATGGTGCCACACAATATACTCGATAACGCTTTTAATGTTGCTGCCTAGTATTCATCGTAAAACACTAATATTGTTCAATTACAATAACAATATGCGCTGTCTGAGGTCGTGTCCTATCATGATAGTGTAATTTTATTACACACTGTCAGTCTTTCATAATTCTGTTTATCGGTATCTAAGCATAACAAATTCCAATTACATCACATTATACAAGCGGTCCCGAGTGCCACGTAATAGCTCGTAGATCGTGGAGAAAGCACGCCGGCCTTGGCAATGAAGCACGCGCAGCCGGGCGCGTCGCGCGTCGTCGCGCAACGACCGCTGCGCCAGCGCCCACCGTCGCCGCCTGCGCTTATAATTGGCGCGAGTTTTCACGCATGCGCAACACTTTCGTTGTCAATGAACTTGGAAAGCGGGGATGCTCTGTCATTGTCATTAGATAGCTGGGAATGCACTCTCGCTGCTTTACACGCGCTTCAATGGTTGCTGCTTGCACGCAAGTGACGCAAGGCACACAATCGCTGCTTAATTATAAAACATCATCTAAATTATATTAATTTCACCGTCTTCATTATTGCAGAAAGCGATTGAAACGATAGCTCACCTGGTTTTACTTTTTACTCTGTTTTTTAACAGAGAAATTAGAACAGTTGGTTGAGGGATTGCAGCACTGTAAACTGCTATAAACCATGATTATAGGTACCTTCGCAACATACCTAGGTACTTTACCTATCTAACTAAGCAAGATAGCTATAAAAACGATTGTGAAATAAGCAATCGTCGATCGATGATGAGTGACTGGTCTGTTCTCAATGACCACTAAGCGCAAGAAATAAACACACAAGGACCAAAAAAGAATCACGTTCGAGGTACATGTTGTGACCGCAGTTTTTAGGAATCCGCAAAAACATTTTTAGGAATCCTAGACTATGTATTTAATAAACACCAGCTCGTAGAAATTGTGTCATGTCTGTCCAATGTCTACTGTGTATGAGCCACAGCCGATTTATTCCTAAACCTATAATTAAGTTGGCATGATCAGACATCATTCATTACTACAGTACAATTTGTACTTACATGTATTAACTCGACCGTTTTATGCATTTTATGTAATGAATGAATCATATTTTTTGTATCTAATACTTAAACTGCGGATGTTAAAGAGGTTCTAAAATCAGTCGAATTTAATATTGTAAAAAGCTTTTGATCCAGCTGTCTCAAAGACTATTGTTTACCTGCATGCTATCAATCAGCCCTAAGTTTGTTTAAGCGAAGCCCTAATGGCGACATTGCCACATAGAAAAAAATGTTTCAAAATAATTAAGTTGGTACATTTCACAAAGGCCTGGCTGGAAAAGATGTAAGTACGATGTAAGATTTATTTAGCTTTTTCGAGAGATTGTTAGCTACTATCATATTATCGGTATCTTAATAATCTAACGTTTTAAAACAACTTCTCTAGAATGCAGTTGACGTATAACCACGTTGACCACAGAAGCTACACTGCAACTGTACCAACAAAACTTGGCTCATTTATTTTTTCGGTTATTTTCCTAACAGATTTCTAACGTATCTGTAGCGTGACTTAATTAGTAAGTAATAAGGCTTCGGGTGACGGGGTGCGGGATCGTCCCGGTGGGAAAATTGTAGGCGTTTGGACTCACTTGACGCTCCAACGACCACGAAAACTGCCTTGCTCGTATCCAGAACAGTGAATTGTGGAGCAGCAAGTTTTTAATTCGATTTTACCGATATTTAATTTTACATTTCGATGTTGAAAGAAAATACTAACCGCATCCGAACAAAATAAAATAGAATGAATGACTTTTGAGATTTTATGAAAACTATTATATCTTGTTATTAAATTAGAACCAGCCTAGTACTTAAGCAACTCCTACAAAACTCCATAGTTTTTAATAATTTTCTATCTTGGATTGGGAAGTAATTTCTAACTTCAATTGAATGCGAAAAAGCTATTAGAGGACCAAGTTTTACAATATAGATGCAGCTCCACGGGACTATTGTTTTAAATCACAGCACATAATAAGAAAGGCTTGGGGGAATCGCGCTCCATTGGCGCCGTCGTTACGCCGGGCCCTTCGACACGACTGCCATCTGACGGCTGATGCGAGCTTTTTACATTCGGCTGAAAAAATGCAAGTTCATACCTCGATTGTTTTATTGAACCGCGCCATAAAAGTTCAAATCATTCTGTGTAAAGCGCCACTCGGATACGCACAATAATTATTTAGTTCCCGACACCGACTTTTGATTAATTGCAGCAAAATTATTCATTCAGATTTCTTGTTATTTGCTATTCTGTTTAACATTTTATAACTAATATGAATTTTAAGGAATGTTGGAATAATTTTACGTAAGGTAAATCTAAGGAAAATTACTAACGTAATATTGGTTAGTAGTTGGGGTTCCCCAAGGTTTAGGTTGGGGACCCATTAACAGGACAGGTAAGTTACAGTGTAGGTTTTTATTGCTTTAATTTGAAATCGTAACGATTTTGTAAATATTCTAAAATAGACGTCGAGTGTATTTTAAGAAACACAACACATACCCATCATACTAAATCAATAGTACAAGCACCACAAAACTTCTCCGCAGTAATAATACAAGCAATAAAAAACGCGATACTCATGGAAATATCCATGAGAAGGTTCAGTCGTCGAGTATTAAATCAGTATTAAATATTCTAACAACGTAGAAACAACACACTTACGGAAATGTTTTAGTGGGAGCAAAAGCTCTTAAAAATTACAGAAGAAACATCCAATTTAACTCGGTATACAAAGCAGTGGCTTTTCACTCAAGAAACGGTATATCAAGCTGTATATAGATTGTAGAAGGGAGGGTGGCGTACCGTAGGCTCTCGGAGGCTCGACGGTAAAGGAAGTGAACGGGCCTGACCTTGACATTTCCCTCGTCGCGAATGTTGTTATAGCCGTCCGCCACGCTAGGAAGTAGGAACACGGCATGACGGTACCGACTCCCACGGTGCTGAAGTTCCAAGCATTACTCACTTATCTAGTTTTTCTTTATTCCTATACTGTTGGTCATTATTACAGATTTGGTTATTGAGAGGAATACAACGCAGAAAAAAGTAAGTACCTGGATTTTTTAAAGGAAATACCTAACTAGGGTACCAAATAGCATCTTTGGAAATCATTATTCAGGCTTTATAGAATACTTACAAAACGAAAACAAGATTAGGGTAATGTAAGAGAAGCATTATTGTTGTTGAAACTTAACCCTCTGTAAGCTCAACAAGTTGTTGCCAGGCTTATCCAATTGATCGCATCAAACTGAAAGATCTAATTGCACGAACTTTATTTTTCTTTACAAAATGCGAACATCACAAGGTTTATTAATGCGTAACATCAGTGAAATGAACAGGTGTTTGAAGTTACCTCGTAATAGTTCTAAAAATAAAGTAATGAAAGAACATGCTCCTGGCTGGCTGTAAATAGAATAATCAAACAAAGCTCCCGATGTCTCAATGAGCAAACAAAAAGTCAATAAGATGTCTCTGAACAGTCCCTTAGAAAGTGCATTCAAGCGCAGCGCTTACAATGTGCCCGTAGACCAAAACCACTTCAATCACGGAGCTCCGGGGAAATAAAACGTGTACAAAATATGATGACGTTCAAAAAACCCTTTATGCCTCACCACTCACCAGCCAGTTATTGAGATGATTGAATTTGTAAGCCACATAGTCCAATCCAATTACAACGAAAGTTACTCTGCTGCTTAAAATTTACGTATAATATCTTTAATACGTATTTTTAACTGAAGACAAATAGTTCACAGTCAATCATAATTAAATGAATATGGAAGAAATGAAACGAGTTGATTTTTTTGTGTGGCCAGCTATATTCGTGGCTGCGCTGTAATTAGATCAGACACTTTTTCATCTTTTTCTTTGGTATATGTTGCTCTTTTGCCTTTATCCTTCGTTTTATCATGTAACAAATCCTTTTTTTCCTTGCTGCTTTCATAATACTCATTTAATTCCTCCCACTGTAGATAGGAAGTACAGATAGGCACCTACGCTATGTTTGATCGTACATATTTGTAATACTTACTGTTAACGTAAGCTTTGATGCCTTGCATAACAATAGGAACTGATTGTTACTTATGATATTTCACGACACTGACTAGAATAATTAAACATGTTTTGATTTTAGTTTATAGTTTTGATAGTATACTCCCCATACTCTCTTTAAGGTAGGCGACACCATAGAATTTATACAATAAGCATATTACAATGATAAACACAAATTATAGTACTTAGGTTTGTTTGTTATTCGAAAGAAAAAACGTTTTTTATGTGATACATAGTTGATAGTTCTCGTGATTAGAATAATTAAAGGTAACAGTTAAGCTAAGGAAAATATCTCTATCAATAGTTTGGTAATTTTTTCATCTGTAATTGATATTATTTTGAATTTATAGACCAGGGTCGATAATTTTTGAATAAAAAATAAATTATAGTAGAATGAAACCTATTC
>NWSH02000050.1:5454040-5480287 GCA_002382865.2 Heliothis virescens | reverse complement strand
AACTTTTTTCTATAGGACTTGTAGTTTCGCCGAAAATCGCGATAAACCGATTTTTACCCTTAAGAGCTCCCCCCCTCCCCCTTCCCGACCACGAATGGAGTGGAATTTATGTTTTCTTCCATTTTTATCATAANATTACCTACAACTTCGTCATTCAACTTTTTTCTATAGGACTTGTAGTTTCGCCGAAAATCGCGATAAACCGATTTTTACCCTTAAGAGCTCCCCCCCTCCCCCTTCCCGACCACGAATGGAGTGGAATTTATGTTTTCTTCCATTTTTATCATAATCTCTTCCTTTGGGAATAGGTTTCATTCTACTATAATTTTATTTGTCTTTTTGCCTTGTTGAAAGGGATTAGCACTGGTCTATTAGTCTTGGGAAAATGATGTAAACATATTAACTCGCTACTGCTTGCGCCATCTTGTGACAAATAGATGGAACTATTTTGAATGTTTCTTGCTACTACACAATAGATGTCGGGATTATAAAAACAAGCTATTGTTATACATACAATCAGTATAAAAAACGTAAAAATATTGGTATCAACAATTTCAGTTTAAATTAGGTAGCTAGTGATAGAATTCTAATTTTATCTATGTGGGTTATAAAAGTTGTATTTTGTTTATTTATTATATAAATAAATATTTTATTCTAATTTAAATTACCTAGTCGTAATAAATCATTTACCTACACAAAAAAGTGGTATTCGCTAGTTTGTGTACTTTATAACTTGCACCCGAGGTTTCACCCCAGAGAAACAGATAGGTACTTAGTAGTTTTTCCTTTTTTTGATAAAGAGCTATCTAAAGCTGTAAGAATTTTCCAAATCAGACCTGTAGTTGCTAGGCAGTCAATGACTGCGGAAAACATCCTTAACAATAAAATCTTTTGCCATCAACTGACGCAACTGTCGTTCACACAAGCGAATATAATTAATTTTCCAAGAAAATACCTAACTAAGTATGTGACCGGAAGCAATTACTACAACATTCCTGGTATCAATAGCTATAAACTGATTTTCACATGCCGTGTACGTGATGATACGTAGGTGTAATGTTACTGTGTACACATAAGTAATAAATTTACTTCAGTATGTGGCCGCTCTGACCGCCAAATATCGTCATTTGTATTCCACGTAACACTGCGCATCGCTACTACTTGAGTAAACTTTACCTCCGTCAGCGGGTTTTTCAAACAATAACTTCTAGGGCTCATAATTTTAAACCTTTTCATTCAAATAATACTTTGGCATTTTAAAGTGATCTAGATTCTAGTGCAAGCATGGGCCGTTAGCTCCGTGATTTTCGCACAAAAGGAACTGAAAAAATGTACTCTAAAATAGTACCCCCTTATTTTAACTGCTTAATAAAAGAGCAGCTAATTAGCTAAATATCTAGGCCATCAACAAATAAAAGCCAAAGGAAAATGTCACAAAATTGTAAAACGATTCAATGACATGGTAAACATCCGTGATTTAAGAGGCTTCAGGGAAAATGGGAACCAAAGTTCTTTGACCTCGTGTCATATCCGTAACAATTAATCAGCAAAGGTTTATAGACCAATAAATAGTGCAAATATTTAATGCAAATTCATATCACATAAGGCTCTCAATATTTTTTGTCGGTCTATTATAACATAATAATATTTAAATAAACAATATTAATTCACTGTATATGTACTTGTGGCGTATTGAACTGTGAGCACCCTATTGTTTTATAACTTGTAATACATACAGGCTAAACAAGGATGTACATTCTAAACATTCCGCCTGAATTAATTTGAATGCTTGAATTTTCTTCATGGTCGATTTATTGGTGTGTTTTAATAAAACATAAGGCACAAGTGGTTTATGGCTGCCTACCTACATACATATCTATTGTTTTATGTTCCTTGAAATCAACCTGCCAGGTGTTTGGAACCGTTATGTATGGGTGATAGGTGTTATATGCATCAAACAGTCACATATGGTTTGGGCGCCATATGACAAAGACCATTTCAGTATATTACTCACCTGTACCTACCTATTTTTTGAACACAGGCCAGTTTTACTTATGTCCGAATCAAAATGACTAATGTCGAGTAGGCAGGCATCAGTAATACATGATCTGATCAATATCGCAACGCATTTGAATTCTGCTGTCACACAAGGATCTGAATACAATTTGGTGCTTCTAACACGTGTGGGTCGACAGTGGATAGTTATTATTCACATTTGGCACAAAGCCGACTTGGGCCGCGGTGTCAACGCCCTTGTCAAGTAGGGAGGATCAATTCACTTAAGAATGGAAAAAATCACTGGGAACAATGAGCTTCAGTGGTAGTGAGAAACAGGTGGCTTTCCATAAGCTTAGGTATAATTAGCGAGAATTCCTACCTTTGCACAGAGGTAATTCTGTAAATACATAGTAGCAATGCAATGATCAATGATTACTTAATACAAGAATCTTATCATCTAGTCAAGTTACAACTTCTGCTCCTTAGGAAAAACTAAGCTATATGAACAGATGCTAGCACATCAACCCTATCCAAATAGTGGAAGCTTAATGTTCGATTGGTAAAATTTGACAGATTTGGGTAGGTAGACATGTTGTCTGTTCGTAATAGACACAATAATTAAAATAAAAACAAACACAGACCACTTCCATTTCCTTTCTTAACTGCAACCTTCAACATTCTTGACATTTGTATCATCGCGCATCGCTCGTCAGTCACTAGCTAGAACCGATGCAGTGAGTCAGCAAGTCAGCGTTTGTATGCGGTGCCATCACGCCCAAAACACTCGGTCATATTTATTTCGAGGAATATGTTTGAGGTAAGGCGGTGTTTACGGATGCGGTATTACGGAATTTCATAATGTAACGTTTTTGATAATTTTGCTTGATGATCATCATTTATCTATTGTCTTTGACAATCTATTCTCAATTTTGGTACATACTTACCTATTTGAGGTCAAAGAAATGTTTAGTCCAAATGTTGAGGGCAGATTGAAGCTGATAAAAGCTGATCCTAGTGGGTATAGCCAAAGCCTGCCGGGATTATGAGATTGTTCGAAAGAGTTACCGCGGCCCTGGTACACAAAGGGCTATAAGGACAACGGTTGGTTTTAGTCAGTAAAAGTCTGACACTCCCTGACGCTGCACTCACAGCATGACAGTTAAAAAAAAAATATAGAAGCTGATGATAAAAATATTGAATACATTTGCCATTTGTGACTGACGCAGGTTCCTAACAGAAGAAGCACCTGCCAGTGTCATTTAAATTTTACCTCCGAAAGTGAGTCATTCTGCGAGCAATTTTCCTTACACGATAGTTTTACCCACGGAGATATAGTTTAAATTATTACTTTCCTACTTAATTATCATATAGGGAACGTGAATATCAAACATTATCCTCAACAACATGTACTATCGCGGCCACTCCTGCTTGACTACTACTCAGTTAATTTTTGCTTGTTGATATAAAATAGAGGCACTCTCAAGCCTTGCCTCGATGACTTTAAATAAACCACATTGCCCTTCCTAATAGGTGGAATCTACAAGGGATTTACTTGAAACAGAGCGCCGCAGAATTTGAGGGCAAATATTTGCATGTGGTCAGGAGTAAACGACCCTAACATTTGGCCAAACCTCGGTCAGCAGAAGTTACGTGGCCAAATCGAATTACTCAGCGACTCGGGAACAATAGGTGGGTACAGTCGGTTTTCCCCCATTACTCCGAAGTTACTATGTCGGAGGCACCTAATCCATTCCGTTGTCGTATTGTACAATTAAATTACCATAGCGGTTGCGGGAACCCGGCCAGCAGGAAGCGGCTGTCCCCGCTGCATACTGATGCAGCGCTTTGTCTCTGTAATTGTAAGACCTCAGACATTACCTCTAACAAGTATAAATATAGAAATAAATCTTAAGCGCCGTCTATGGCCTGGTCTATCGGCTTGCATCCTTGCTAATAAATAATTTTCACCTGCGACTGTCCCAGTTTCGAATGAATTTCAACTCGATTGTTTAGGTGTCCTAACTATTTCTCACTAACTCTAAGTATCTAAGGATGAAAAACACAATTACGATAAAGGACCTAGTTTTACTTATAACGTAGATAGTGCTAGAAACTAGAAATATATCTTAGTCAGGTTACACCGACGAATTTTAGGCCAAACTAGGGAACGCATTCAATTAAGTAATTAGGTGGGTATACCTATTTGGTGTGGAGAAAGGACAACGGGCGTTTTGGTACCCCCGTCCAACAGTGTTCATTGTAGTACCATTGCGTAGGTCTTGGCATGACAAAAAAATTGTATTATGGCGACTAGTCTCAAATCCTTGTCCAATTTGCGTGACATCGACTACTAGAATTTGCCATGACCACTAAATCATCAACATAGATGCAGTTCTTAAGTTCAAACAAAATTGAATAAAATCTGGTATGAGTAAAAAAAAACAGGAATGGGTCCGTTTTAGAACGTTTGCCTACCGACTGTATTAAAAAAGACAGTGGAAACCTTTGCAGCTCATACACAACTGTCCATATGTATTTGATGAAAGCCTTTCAGTGTTTAAAACCAATTATGTAAATGTTTATTAGAGTCGAACACTCTATCCTGCTCCTCTTAATATAGGAGAGGTGAGTAGTGAGTACTTATTGATGATTTCCTTCCAAAAAAAAACAGAAACTTATTGTGTACGTTTGAACTATTGTCAAATCGGTTGATGATGGTGTGTCTGTAGTTTGACTCCATGGTCTATTAAAAATCCTTTAGATTACAATAATGTGTATATTAAAGATTAGAAGATGTATATTAACTGAGTTTAAAGAGATTATAGTAGCGACATATTCCTTATAATGCATTTGCGTATTTAGATGACATACTATTTTTTTGTCCAAGCAATTTTAATAATTACTCGGATCGGACAACTAATTGAGACAAGCCCCATCGTTTTTATGATTCTTCACGTGAAGGCGTTTTTAATGATGTATCACACATTACTGTTGGAGGTGGTACCAAATCCCATACAACTTGCCCATTGTCCTTTTGTATCAGGGTAAATGAAGGGACCAGAGAACCTAACTACACGGGGCGTTGTTACTACCTTTATGTACCTATTTTGTGATATGAGTGACATATTCTGTAAGTCCTCCATAAATTATTCAAGAATTACCTAATAATTATCTAAATACTTGCAATGATTGATAATACATAATATTATTAATGATTCACTCATTATAAATGAAACTTTTTATGCGTTTCCAAAAACAAAATCTGGCCGGCATTTAGAAAAATAAGGATGGATGCCATTAAGTTTTCTTTTTTGTTTTATTTTTCCTCCGAAGAAAATGGCGTCCCGTTTTTTTTACGCAGAATGTGCCAGTAGGTACGATAAAGATATTCTGAAATGTAACCTCTTATTAGTATTTTTTTCGCAGCAGTAGGAATTAGGATGCTGAAGCAAAGATTTAACGTCATTTGATATCGATTAAATTTTTCATCAGTATTACTCGTAGAAAATTACTTTTTCGAATGACACACTTCTGAAATACGATTTTAATACAGTTATTTACACGAATAAGAAGAACTAATGAACGATCGAACATGGACTTGGGGACCTAAGCAATTACCTACTTACTATATTATGCATGTTATAGTTTGCCACATATAAAAGTTTTGTGTCAATCCAGAAAACAAATTCGATCAGAAAGTGACATTGATCGGATTCATTTTGAATAATGTAAAATGTTTTACGCTTGGGAAAAATTCAACATAAAGTCATGGACGTATCTCATTTCAAATTCCTATTTACCTAGTGCATAAAAATGAGTACCGAAGTCCCATTACCGTAAACACGGAAGGGTATCTTCCTATTCAGCAGTTATTAGGTACATAATTCCAAATATTACCATTTACTAGCGTAGGAAAATTAAAAACATAAGTACTATAATGTTGTAACAACAAGAACCAATAGCATCATTAGATTCAATATTCGAAGTCGCAAAAATATGCACTGCTTTCATGGCGACCGCGTACATTGCTCATCAATATGACAATGACAAAAAAAATGACAATTGTTAACAGGTACTTGAGAAGTGTCAACATGAATAGTTTTGCACCATTCTCGCTAGTTGGGGAGTCCGCGACCTTACCGGAATACAAAGACAGGCGGCTCCTTATGCACGACGACGCATGTGCGGTCACCGACTCCAGACGCGGCCTCCCCTCGCCCCGCACCCCCCTGCTGCCTCCAGGCCACGTGCGCCGGCCCATACTTACCGTGAAAATGCCCATTTCCACGAACGCACCGGAACTTTGAACGTACACCAAATTATTTTTTCGATATCGATGAGTTATTGCTCGTCATGCGGTAATTTTAAGTGGATACTTTACAGGATTTTTTTGGTGTTTTCATGTCTGGCTCTGCCGCCAATTATTTTAAATATCATCAACCGAAATATTGGTAACGAGAGCGAGTAAATTTTTTTGATTGCAGATTGGTTAATAGCCCATAAATCGTGGTAGGTATTAGGGTGCGGGACCGCAAGCTTATTGCCTCCGGATCCGTATTGAGTAACAGTTGGGGCGCCAACGCAATAGGCACTTGATGTAACCGCACCGCTGACGCAATAACCAGCTGTTCCTACAACCTACAACACCGACGCTCCATCCAAACAGTGTCAGTCGAGCCGACGCGGAAATAATTAGAATAGTTAACGTCACTCATTATGATACACTCCGAAATGCAACGCGAACATTAAATTATCTATGTAGGACCTATGTGCCTACATTGTAAGTTGGTGCATTTGTTTTCAGTTGTACCGGGTGGTCCATAAAAGACCACCCTGTGTTATCTAATGCATAAACTAAAACACGGACTAGGGCCGCAAAGCTTAGAGTTGATAATGAGAATTAATTACTATGCACAACTTTTCTTATTAAGAATTTGATGGATGATACATAATGTTCGTCTAATTTTTAATGCCGATCTGGGACTGAAATGAAATCACATTTTTACAGAAAAATCTTTAAATCTATACTAATATTATAAAGCTGAAGAATTTGTTTGTTTGTTTGAACGCGCTAATTTCAGGAACTAGGTACTTACTGGTCCGATTTGAAAAATTCTTTCAGTGTTAGATTTATTTTATTCAAAGCTCTATCTCGTAAAAACGACGGGTGATGAAAAATTATAAAAAAATCCCGATCTTCATGTTGATGAAGTCTCCAGATGTCCGTAGGTACCTATAAGGGTGTGATGTCAAAATTTTAAAGTTGAAAATGTTTTTTTCAGACTATTCCAGAACATGCGATTGGGAAACATTACTAAAAAACTATAAAGGACAATAATATAATGTCATGGTAAATAAACGCACTCGTATTTTTGCCCGGTCGTAAAACTCTGACAGTAGACATTAAGCACCCAACTTCTTTCTTCAAAACTTTTATTACATGTTTAGTATTTAAATCACTATCATTTCGAATTTAAAATGCCGATAGCATGTACCTCGCGGCTATTTCTGATGCCCGCGATGTAACGTTGGTCATTTTTAAAAACAGAACACACTCGTTGACATAATCGCGCCTCCTTATTCGGCAAAAATACATTGTTTGGTGTGTCCGTGAACAATAGAGTTAACAGTAAAGCTGCTTCTTATTCCGCTCGGATACGGACACACGGGGACTGCGTCGACCGGTTGGAGTCTGTAAATTCCGTACATTGTAATTCAGATTGAATGTCGAAACGCACGAGTCGGCATGCAGCTATGCGGATGCTTCGGTGGCTCGAACTTTGACTTATAGCATGCCTTGCCGGCTTCTGCGTGTACCTAAAAATTTAATAGTTTTTAATTTAAATAAAAATAACAAACTTATAACTACAAACTGTAATAAAATTATGTTGAAGCCATCAATTCATAACATATAGGTACAATACCAAACATAAATTATTAATATACTAACTTATTTTTAATTATAATTGACTCTGATCCAATGCATCGTTTCTAGGAAGCAGCGTCGTTAGTATCTTCCGCGTCTCCACCCACTTTATTAATCAGTAAACGTCTCGCGGCCAATAAAAGTGCGGCATTTATAGACTGGTTGTATAAAACACATAAATCCAAGCCAAAAGAATGGCGTACCCTGTCCAACATCACAGAACTGATTTCAAAGGCACGTCGTTATTCATTGGACCTATAAACTCAGGTGTTTATGGGGTTTGTCACTTTCGCATTTTTTTACCGTCCCTTTTACGTGTGGAAATATTTATAGCTGTATAACTAGGGCTACGATCGAGGCCCAAATTGCGTCTGAATAACTTCTTTTATACTGAATATTTGTCTGTTAAAACAAATCTAAGATTCTTGTAAAAAAAGCAGCACAAAGCAAACAGCTGTGTTGAGTGTGATAAAGAAACTTGTAAATAGCGGCAATTCAAGCAATTGGAGATGTAAAGGACTGCAAAAGACACCCAGTCGGCAACTTTTATTTTGCCAACACATATCATATTAGGTATCTATTATTCTCAATCAAAACCATTTGGATCATGAATCGACAGTTTTATACACAAGTGCCGATTCTTTAGTTTTCCTATCAAAAAATCAAAACAGAATGTGTTCCTTTGTCATGCTAGGCTTGCCGAACTTTTGTCAAAGCTTTTGTGACGTGCCGCTCTACGACCGAAAAAAGTTTTACGCTTATGACACAACATTTACTAAGGAACCACTTTTTTAACATCATGTCCCAGGGGATTGTTTTTTTTCATGAAAATCGGATTACGTCGTGCATAAACGATATTGGTGGATATGTTCTTTTTATTTCACTAAACACCGACAAAATAATACATTGTACTTACAATATAAAGAGCATAGAAACGGATCTACAGCGTGTGAATATTTTCTTTTTGTCTAGGTTCGTGAAACACTTATATTACAAGAGTATCAAAAGTTATTTTTGACATTATCTACTGTAAATTTTGAAAATAATAATTAGCCACACTTCCTACCCTTTGGAGGCTTTTTAGTGAAAAGAACAGAGTTACTAGAGTAGATAAAGAATTGTATGCAATAATTTAAAGTACTACAATATGAGTATGAGCTCGTGATCTCTGGACTCCTGAATAAATTCCTGATCAAGAACGATCACTACGAAAGTCTGTCCAATATAAGGTAGGTATAGCAACCTACCCATTAGCTCGTAGGAAGAGCTCGTGGCTAAGTCAAAGCCGCGCGGATCGATTCATCATAAAGTAACGCTTGGCGCGGTCGGTCCGTGGATGGGTGACCATCTTGTTGTATGACGAATTCTTCCGTGTTTTGGAAGGCAAAATAAACTGGTGGGTCCCGGATGCCATTTGACCATCTTTGGCAGTGGTTACGGGTAGTCAAAAGCCAGAAAATCTGAGACATGGGCATCGGGATGCCCGGGTAATTGAGTTGTGGAGGTCAGACAGGTAGTTGCTCCTTGTAAAACACTGGTTCTCAGCTGCATCTAGTTAGACTAGAAGACGACCCCAACGTAGTTAGTGTAACCTACCCATTAGCCCATTAGGCGATGGGTACACTGGGTACTCTGCTATTTAAATTGCCTATCTACTTAATCAATTGTATACTTGGTATGTAAGTTCTTCAAGATAGCCAGTATAATTTCTATTGATTGCATTAATCAAAACTTATACGTACATACATAAATTTAAGGGGTAGTTTGCCACTTTCAGTTTGATCTATTTGAGTATTCTCTCGTTATTATTGTTCTTTCTCTGTCATTACTTGAGAATCTATAACTGATTCAAATAAAAATGTAATGAATGCAGACTTATATGTTAATAATAAATTAGTCGAGTTGCAAGTTTATATTCAACAAAAAATAAAGTCAGCAAGTTAGATAATATGACTTTCTCAGTAATTATTCATTGAGACCATTTAGCATTGTATGACTGTGTAGTTCTCATTATAACTGTTTAATTCTATTTAATTTATTTTCTACAGTTCTGTAACCATTTTTTATTTAGTCTAAATAGCTAGCTAGCACAGACTTCCTTAGTAAGTTTTTCACGGTTACGGTTTTTTTGTCAACACTAATATGTACACCTCGAAAACGACGTACCAACCTAATCATTGCGTCAAAAATCAACTGTCAAATTTAATTCAACACAAATGAATGAAGCTTTCACAGATTTTTAAAAATATTTTGCTAATAAATGTTTCAAAACTGGATTTTACCAAAAGATAAAATGCAAGGCACTATCAAGGAGCTTCTTGACGCTTTAGGGTCAGATAAGAATTTGATAACACGCATTCTTGGGATATGACAAGTGTATCGGGTCTTAGTATTTGTAATTGACGATAATGTCTTTTTTATTGCAATTACAGATGTAGTTTGGAAGCGGACACTGTTTTAGATTACATCCAGAACGATCCTAACTACGGCAATAGTAATTTATCGTCTAAGCAAGTGAATGAGTACGCACAAAGATTGGCGCTTAAAGCTTCGAACGCCAAGTCGTTTTTGAAAAAATACGAAGAGCTGAGGAACAGAAAGTATGTACATAATAATGTATTTTCATATGAATACTTGTTTGGTTAAAAGTTATATACATGTATCTCAATAATATTGAATGTAAATAAATTAGATAATATTGCCTCAACTGAGTTTTAAATTGTAAAGTTTCTTCTGTTTCAGTACTGACAACCTTGCTGATCTCATAGCCCTGTTCTACAAATTGGTGTGTGATGAGAAAAAGTCAAAAATATACAAACCTAAAGTGGCACCAAAACCTATACTGGGTGATAATAAACATCAAATAACCAAAGACGATCTTCCTCAGGTAAGAGATTCTTTCAGATTTATATTCTAAATTCAAAAATTAACTTTCCAAATGTTATAATAGAAAAAAAACCCTGTATTGATAGAAATTTACTAAAACAAACATGAGTGATATTCAGACAAAAACACAAAGAGTGGGTACTATTTCTGGCAGGCCGACTTTGCCTAAACTCACTGAAATAAGGAAAATAGTTCTATTTCATACAGTAGTGATTGGCCTGTTATCAGTAGTACTAATCTAACCATGCATACTTACATAATATAAACCATAAGTTCACTGGCATTTTAGGGTAGATTTGATTCACATATTCTTAGTATCTATGTCCAGTAAACAAACTTCTGTAAGTAAGAACATATTGTTTATTTCATCTTACATCTTTTACCAATGAGGATATTTTTTTCAATATGAGTATTTGTCCCTTTTTTTGTAACTTACACTTTATTGTAACTTACTCACACTCCTGTAGAATAGATATCATTGATTCATTGCTCCATCAATCGAAAACACTCACTAAACTATATTCCTCACTGAATATATTCATTATTATACTCAGAAAAAACATGATGGTAAAAAATATAATTGATATTCTTGTTGCTATGACAATATTTTCTTTAAAGTACAATGGTTTCCATGGTATGGGAGTAATACAGAAGTCACAATGTGAAACTTGAATTAGATAGAATTTGATGTAGAATTCCATATGGCACTTTCTGCTTGGCACATGGTGAATATTTGTTTCTGTTTAACTTGGAAAACAATTCTACTTAAACTTCCTTCCTATCTTACCCAAAAATCCTGAAATGTATTAGGGATACCATTTGAATACGTATTGTAAACAATTTTTTTTTCAGATCAAGGATAAACTTCTTAAAGCAGTTGATGAGAGTAAAAAACTTGTCATGAAGTCCTTTGAGGAGAAAGAAGTGAAGCTCAGACCAAACTGGTACAGCAGTTTGGACTTGCCCAGCTGGCAGAAGGACCATCCTGCCATGTCCTGGGACTTTCCAAAGGAACCTCTTCCAATTGTGTCCTCCTTATGTAAGTATAGATGTTGCTACAAGATAGAACTGGACTGCTACAAACAAGTCTACTATTGTAATTGTACTACTACTAATACTATCAAAATGGTCTAGTGAGAGTAACATATTAACAAAACTATGAAAATCAAACATTTTGATATCAGAAAAAGCTTATTTCGACTAATTTTGGTTTCCTTACTGATATATCCAAGGTTTAATATGCTTTAGACTTTGAACATCTCGAATAAAAGTAGCTTATATTAACAAACTGACACCAAACTAGCAGCAGTATTGTTCCAAAGGGAAATAACATGTAATTGTTTTTCTTAATTTTCAGCTGGTGTGCCAATAGCATCTCAAGAGAACATCATCATAGATGATTTGCTATATGTCTTCTCGGGAGTTCCGGGCAACTACATAGTCCATCAAGCAGTGAAAGACACCTTCGACCCTCGTACATTCCTAATATCCGATGATGTTGATGATGCCTTGAAACAAATCATTCAGCAAATGCTTCCATTAGCTTCCAATTATTCCATAGTGAGGAGATTTATTGAGAACTGCAACATGTGGTCTGGTCAGGTGCTGCATGCGTTGGTTGCAGCTATTGAAATACTGTTAAAGGATTATTATGTAAGTATTATTTTTATTGCTTGTTTCTCTCATTTGTGTGTTGTTGCAAGCATTCTTGTGCTTCTTCAAAATGACTGGATTTTTCTTGTGCAATTTAGTCTATAAGTACTACATGTTGGTATTAATCAAAGTGTAAGTAACTTGTGGAGAAAAAAGGCTTAGTTTACTGTAGCTGTCACATTTCCTTAGGATATATTTGCTTATTAGATTTTTATGAATTTGGTCAATTAATTGTTATAATTTTGTTGTTTACAGACTATGATAGCTCAGTTGGAGACTGAGCACTTGTCAGCCAATTTGACACTACAAAAGCTGTGGTACTTTGTCTTGCCTACTATGCATACCATGCAAGTCCTTGCCGCTATCGTCACTAATATTGGAAAGGTAATAAATTATATAAAGAATCCATGTACCTACTCAGAAGTTGCTTCAGTCTTTATGTTATGTCATTGCTACACAATGACTGTAATAGGAACAGCACATAAATTAAGTCACCTTTAAGTATTTTGCCAGACAGCAAAGTCTCAGTAATATCGTCCCGTTTTACCATTTGGTACGGAAACCTAAAAATATTTTTTTTTCTATTCACATGTATCAAAATTTCAATTGTGATACAATTACTGTTCCAGGAGTTCATTTATTACAGTATGTATATTCATATTTTATTGCTTTTACTTTCAGAGTGAATTGCGCGGTGGTGCAGTTCTAACAGTTCTGCATGACAAGACGAACACGTTGATGGGCGACGCCAGGGCGCAGGAGATATCTTTGTTCCTAACCGAGCGAGCTTGCCGGCCATACCTCTGTATTCTAGACCAATGGATACATAAAGGCACTATTGTTGATCCTTTTCAGGTAAATACTTACTACTATAGTACATACTATTTTCTTGGCTTGAGATTTTATAAATGTCTATGTTCTAAGCATATAATATGATTTACACCACATTATCACACTGGTTAACGGGAACTGCCTGATATGATGATGAACACACTAGTATTATCACGGCGAAAGTTTATCATTGTGTGTATGTTTGATACTTCTTCAGCCGCAAACGGGTTGACGAATTTTGATGAGTCTTGGCAGTAACGTGGCTTAGAAATAAGAATAAAATAAAATTCTTGCTTTTTTTAATTGCTTCTTTCGCGTTCCTTCGGCGCGGGAGAGATCGAGGATGGAAAGTACTTCTATAATCTATGTTACATATTCCAGGAGTTCATGATAGAAGATAACGAGTTGATCAACAAAGAAGAGCTACCGGTTGACTACTCGGCCGACTACTGGGAGAAACGCTACAGCATCCAGAGAGATAGAGTACCCAAGTTCCTGGACAAGTTCACTGACATCATCCTTAGGACTGGCAAATATTTGAATGTTATAAGCCAGTGTGGTGAGTTATGCTTTTTTCTGAGCTTTAGGTATTTAGAGATACCGCGGCCCTGGTACACAATGGGTTCAAGAAGGAGCAGGGGTTTTACTCGGTTAAAGTCTGACACTCCCACAAACTGTCACTCACTGTGGAAGGGATGGTCTGATGATTTCCCTCAGAAAAAAGCTTTACATACTTGTCGGGCAATTGAATCTACTATAGATAGAGCAAGTTGTTGCTCAACAAATGCTGATTTTGTATGAAATTGTATCTTCAAGATTAATCAATACTGTTGCTTGATACAACTATCATTCTTTCTCTGTATGAGAAGGCTGATGATGATTGATGTAGCACCGATAGTTAAAAAAGACACACAGTCGAATTGAGAACCTCCTGCTTTATTGAAGTCGGTTAAAAAAATGTTAATATCGCTCTGTATTTTATTTTCTAGGTAAACCAATAACAAAAACCAACACTGAAGAAATAAAATACTCGCTCAGGGAACAAAACTACGGTGCCATAATACAGAAAGCGTACGCATACGCCAGCAAGTCGTTGTTAGAGCTCCTATTGAAGGAGTATGATCTCATGGGAAGACTGAAATCAGTAAAGAATTACTTTTTAATGAGCCAAGGAGACTTCATTGTACAGTTCATGGATGCTACCGAACAAGAACTCTCTAAGAAGATCGATGATATTATACCTTCCAAACTTGAATCCCTTTTGGGATTGTGTTTGAGGTAATATTTATGTGATTTTTTTTGCTCTTTATATAGGTCTATGTAAAGCAAAAATTCCTCAATTACAGCTTTTGTGGAGTAGCTTTGCGTATCCGAAGTTGCCTGTTAGTGACTTCAAGATAGTCAAAGTATGAACGAAATACTTCTATTGCGCATGCGCGACGGGTCTAATGGCTAACTTTGGAGAAGCATAGTTATTTGACGGGTACTATACCCTGCTGTTTTACGTTGTCTTTGCGAGATTAAATTATATTACATATCGTCCATTACATGTTTATAGTTAGTTATTTATATTAATTGTTATTTCAGGCTCTCAGCAGCAAGTCACGACCCGTATAATGAAGATATGAAAATTGAACTGCTTCCCTACGACTTGCAATTCCAAATGTTTAAGATTCTATCTATTGAAACTGAAGAGGAAAAAGGTAAAAATAACTTGTTTCTAAAGAGTCCATTTAAATAATTATACTTGCAACATCAGTACTATTTAGTCAGTGAATTTTATTAATTTAACTAGTTTCTGGAAGCGGTTTCATTCGCGTCCCGTGGAAACGCGCATCCGGATAAAAAGTAGCCTATAGCCTTCCTCGATAAGTGGTAATTTGTTGTAATTTGTTGTGTAATTTGTTGTTGTAGTGGTAAGNCGAGGATGGAAAGTACTTCTATAATCTATGTTACATATTCCAGGAGTTCATGATAGAAGATAACGAGTTGATCAACAAAGAAGAGCTACCGGTTGACTACTCGGCCGACTACTGGGAGAAACGCTACAGCATCCAGAGAGATAGAGTACCCAAGTTCCTGGACAAGTTCACTGACATCATCCTTAGGACTGGCAAATATTTGAATGTTATAAGCCAGTGTGGTGAGTTATGCTTTTTTCTGAGCTTTAGGTATTTAGAGATACCGCGGCCCTGGTACACAATGGGTTCAAGAAGGAGCAGGGGTTTTACTCGGTTAAAGTCTGACACTCCCACAAACTGTCACTCACTGTGGAAGGGATGGTCTGATGATTTCCCTCAGAAAAAAGCTTTACATACTTGTCGGGCAATTGAATCTACTATAGATAGAGCAAGTTGTTGCTCAACAAATGCTGATTTTGTATGAAATTGTATCTTCAAGATTAATCAATACTGTTGCTTGATACAACTATCATTCTTTCTCTGTATGAGAAGGCTGATGATGATTGATGTAGCACCGATAGTTAAAAAAGACACACAGTCGAATTGAGAACCTCCTGCTTTATTGAAGTCGGTTAAAAAAATGTTAATATCGCTCTGTATTTTATTTTCTAGGTAAACCAATAACAAAAACCAACACTGAAGAAATAAAATACTCGCTCAGGGAACAAAACTACGGTGCCATAATACAGAAAGCGTACGCATACGCCAGCAAGTCGTTGTTAGAGCTCCTATTGAAGGAGTATGATCTCATGGGAAGACTGAAATCAGTAAAGAATTACTTTTTAATGAGCCAAGGAGACTTCATTGTACAGTTCATGGATGCTACCGAACAAGAACTCTCTAAGAAGATCGATGATATTATACCTTCCAAACTTGAATCCCTTTTGGGATTGTGTTTGAGGTAATATTTATGTGATTTTTTTTGCTCTTTATATAGGTCTATGTAAAGCAAAAATTCCTCAATTACAGCTTTTGTGGAGTAGCTTTGCGTATCCGAAGTTGCCTGTTAGTGACTTCAAGATAGTCAAAGTATGAACGAAATACTTCTATTGCGCATGCGCGACGGGTCTAATGGCTAACTTTGGAGAAGCATAGTTATTTGACGGGTACTATACCCTGCTGTTTTACGTTGTCTTTGCGAGATTAAATTATATTACATATCGTCCATTACATGTTTATAGTTAGTTATTTATATTAATTGTTATTTCAGGCTCTCAGCAGCAAGTCACGACCCGTATAATGAAGATATGAAAATTGAACTGCTTCCCTACGACTTGCAATTCCAAATGTTTAAGATTCTATCTATTGAAACTGAAGAGGAAAAAGGTAAAAATAACTTGTTTCTAAAGAGTCCATTTAAATAATTATACTTGCAACATCAGTACTATTTAGTCAGTGAATTTTATTAATTTAACTAGTTTCTGGAAGCGGTTTCATTCGCGTCCCGTGGAAACGCGCATCCGGATAAAAAGTAGCCTATAGCCTTCCTCGATAAGTGGTAATTTGTTGTAATTTGTTGTGTAATTTGTTGTTGTAGTGGTAAGTAATTTTTCAAATCGCACCAGTAGTTCCTGAGATTAGCGCGTTCAAACAAACAAACTCTTCAGCTTTATAATATTAGTACAGAAGCATAGATTGGTATCTCTGTGCACTGCAGACTAGTGTTGACCGATAGTTGGCCAAATGGTTGGGTGACAGTTTATTTTGGAAGGTAATTGTGAATGCCTGATCGGTATAATGTGCATGTTATGGACTAGGTGATTAATGTGGGCATTATTCATAATGTGCGAGCATTATGAATAATGCCCACAAATAAAGTGCCCTAGGAAGTGATACTAACATAGTTATAAGTTTATTTACTAACACAATCTGTATTATAATTATATGTATGTTAGTCCTTAAGGTATTTATCTATGGGCCAAAGTAGCCTGCAAATAAAGATTTTATTATTATTATTATATTATTATTATGAATAATGTCTAGCTCTATTGGGCTAAGTGATTAATTACTATCTAAACTTCATTATTTATCACATTGCACGGTCATTATTATATTGCTACATGACATTTGGGCAGTTTGATAATAAAGCCAAATTTGACGCGGTGCAGGGAGGGAAGAACGCGTGACACGGTTTGACCAATCAGATACCGCTATTCAGCATGCGGCTCGTGCGGCGGGCGCTATTGTTTGTGTTTAGTTTTGCATTGTAAGCAAAACGGATGAACGCGGATAGGTTTTAATTTCGTAACTCATTGTCCAAAAAATATATTTCCTAGAACATTAGTTGAAAGTTAGGTTTTAATGACAGAAACGAATTGCTGTAAATCCGACTCTACGCAGTCTTGTCTGCCCTACCCCTAGAGTGTAATTCAAAATCGCGTAGGCGCGGAGGGGCGAGGCGGGCCGCGAGTTGAGGAGCAGGTGGTTGTAACACTCGCCACCGCGGCTGAGGCTGGCCGGCTCAGCCGGCCAGCAAGCCGAAGCTGCGGTGGTGAGCGTTAAACCTATCTGCGACGATAAACTCGCGTGGGACCGCCGGAGCCCCGCAGCGTCGGAGCCGTGACAGAAATCATGCTTGCTGCAAAAAACTGAAACTTCCACAATGACAAAACAATGGCGTTCCAAGCTTTACAAAATCTGACTGATTACTTAAATTGTTAAACATTTAGTTTATTTTAAGTAACAATAAAAATGAAAAATTACTAATTAAATTTGTTTGTATTACTCTGCCCAAAGGGCGCTGTACAATATGTAGAATGCCCGGTCAATTAGATTATTTGAATGATTATTATTAAATTGCTCTCTCAGATTGGGCATTTTTCATAATGACCGGGCATTATGTATAATGCAAAATTTTTCATTTGGTCCACAACATGCACACTACTATTCACCCCCATGCTAATTTATGAGCCCAATCATACTATCGGCCGACTAAAAGCTTGCAGTGTGCCGGCTTTAAAACTGACTAAAAGTCTTAGAGTCCAATTCCTTGTAGGTATTTATTATTCAATTTGTTTATACTTCAGAGTACAAACAGAACAAGGACTGTCCTCCTTTGACGGGTATAGAGACATTCTCGTTCGGCATGGAAGTGAAGTGGCCGGTGTCGCTGGTACTCAACCACAAGGCCATTGCTTGCTACCAGATGATATTCCGTCACCTGTTCTACTGCAAACATGTTGAGAGACTGCTGTGCAGGTAAGAAACTAAACTTAAGATTACCCTACCCCCATAGATCTAAGGTTTGCTATTGGAGAACCCAACTCTTCATAAACTTTCAAGATTGTATGTGTAACAATGTATTAGAAAGTGAGCAATAAAGTATAATAATAAAAAAGTCAAATACCATTCATGTTTGACTTTTTGAAAGTCTGACAACCAGTCTTACCAATGGGTATTGGATGGATTGCCCGGTTAACTGGGTTGTGGAGGTCAAACACTGGTTCTCAGTTGCATCCGGTTAGACTGCTAGCCGATCTAACATAAGTTGGGAAGAGGCTAGGCAGATGATGATTTGACTTTTTGTAAAATTTGTTTGTTTTCATTGAATAGGCTTCGAAACTACTGAACAGATTTAAAAGATTTTTAAACTGTTGCGAAGATACGCTATTCCTGGGCTATGTTTTATCCTTGTACACGAAGAAGTTCGAGAAACAGCTAGTTAATTATAAGTTATTTCTAGAGTGTGGCTGTACAACAAGGTGGTGAAGCGTTTCTCCGAGGCGCGGCTGTACGCGGACGCCTTCGCGCTGCGCCAGCGCATGCTGAGCTGCATCCAGCATCTACAGTACTACATGTGCGTCGAGGTCATCGAACCCTCTTGGTGTCAACTCATACAGAGCCTTGATAAGGTCAGTCTTCTTAATTCAACTATTTAGTAGTTTCGCTCGTACCTTCGTTCGTGTCGGGAACAGGGACCTATTTTCATTCCAAATTTAATCTATATCGGTTCAACCGTTTTTTTTTAAACAAATCTTTTCTATATAGGTGTATGATATGGTAGTAGGATATGAGTAATTTTGGATTATCTCTGGCAGCCAAATCCGCTTGATAAAACGTAAGTGGTTTAATTAAACAAGCGCGAGCGCGCCTCTCTGCAGGCCAACTCTGGAGAAAAAGATGTTAATATGCGCATTGTTTTCTAGGAAATCATCGGAGTGCTATACACTGTATGGCAAAAATATTATCAAATAATAATGAAGTGTAGGCAAATACAAAAAGTTTTATTGGAATAGTTTTAGTAAAATGAGATACAGATAACGAAACATGGACGCAACAAAGTAATTGTTTCATCTTTGCATCTATTACATAACATAAATGCCTCAAAATTAATACTGCGCTTAATAACTACGTTAACATAATATTTATTACATATATAAATAAACTATCGTTCATATTATAACAAAGCAGAATTTAGTTAAAAGCTTAAACGTTACGTGTTAAAATAACTCTTAAAATAAATAAAATACTAGTAACGGTTTGCTTCTAAAGCTTGTAACACCTTCTTCATTGTTTTTTCAAGGGTATCAATTTTTGTTTCATATTTCAACAGCTGATTTTTAATTTCACCCAATTCGGTCAAGTTCGTCTTCTTAGCAATAACAATTTTTGCGTTCTTCACTATTTTACGATCTAGTCTGTAGTTTTGGCAACGCTCGAAACAACATGTGACTTTGCCACCTTCAATATCTTCATAGTCATCGCCAAATTTACCAAGCGGTTCAGCATGAGGGATTTCGATCCTATTATCCTGATTTGGTTTTACAGTGATTTTGTATTTCGGTAGAAAGTGCGGAAATAGACTTATCCGCGTTGCAAAAGGTTTGATGCAGAATATTTTTGGCTTTATTATATTCAATTTTTCAAAGGCAGAAGGCATCCACGACCAGCAGGTCCCCGGACGGGAATAAGATCCGGCGCTACCGATCAGTACGCTCTCGAAATATGAAATCATCTTCACTCTAGATACGATCCCCACTAACTCGGCATCCGCTCTAATTTCTTGAGTATCACTTACAGCTAAACCATTGAGTAAATTAAACAAAACAATGGGAATCATGAAAACAAATACAATAAATATTATGTGACTCGTAACTGGGAATGTACTGAATTTAATTGACCCTGCATCGAATTCGCCCGTTAACATGACTATAGTTTTGAACAACGACCTTCCTGGATCTTCAAAGAAATCTTCCTCTTCTTCCTCCTCTTTGCCGGTAGTATTGGGGTTTGGTGCTTTCTGGTCTTCGTCTTCTGCTTCATGCCTAAATAGCGTGTAAAAGCTCAAAGCGAACGCTATTATTAAAATGCAATACCAGAGCAAGAATTTAAAGAAATTCCACGATACAGTTCTTAGCATAACAATATTCGTTGACAGAGTAGGGAATTGACCAATCAGTAGAACTAATTCTGCGGATGATAGTAATATGGCCACTGCGGACAATTGTTGTTTAGTAGATTCTTCCGCTGCGTCGTTCCCTACTATCAGTGCGGTCACAAATATCAATATGATTTCCATCCAGTTCTCCAAACTTTGTAAATAACGTGTCGGTGACACAAGCAGTTGAAACAGCTCTCGAAATATTAGTAGAATTAAACCAATTATTGCACCAACATGAGTGATCACATTCAACGCTTCCACCGACCCTGACTGTTTCTTCTCTTCTCCGTATCCCAGTATGATATATAGGATTAGGCAAAGCCAAAGTAATGAATAAAATGTTATGTTCGCGTAGAACAGGCAACTTATTCTTTGCCATTTCAAATACAAGAAACTTGTGATAACCGGATGTTTTAGAAGTGGCTTCAAGTCTTCATTCCTTGTCATGTAAAGCAAAGCATCTGTTTCAGGTGCTAAAAATGAGTCAATTTCTTTTCCATTAGTGCTAGAATTATCCATTAGAGGCTTACTGAGCTCGTTTTCAAGTGAATTGTTTGGATAAACAAGGAAACTATATTTCATGCGAATTTCGTAATCATCGTCACCCGGTCGTTCGCTGTTAGTCGTAATACATTCGTCCAAATATGTTTCCAGTGTTTTACAAGGGATATCTGCTAAAGGAGGTTCGTCAAATTTGTTGCGTAGCCCTATGCAGGCACCGTTCCTTAACAACTCTAAAACAGTCTCTTGATCACCATTCCGTGCCGCATAATGTAAAGCTGTATTATTTTTGATATCAGGGCAGTTAACGTTAATATTAATTTTAGGAGACTTCAATAAGAGTTCTAAACACTCATCAAAGTTTGTTTTTGGCGTCATGGGAGAAGACCTCATGCCTTTCACTAATATGTGGATAAGAGATTCTCCATTAACCGTGTCAAACAAAGTATTTTCATTGTCAACAAATCTTTTGAGAATTTTTCGATACCCATATTCGCAAGCAATCGCTATAGGTCTGCTGGTATTCGCTGCACAAGTGGCATTTGGATCTGCTCCAGAAAGTAGCAAGGTTCCTACTACTCTGTCCAATCCCTTCTTCGTCGCCAACTGCAGCAGTGTGTTCGAGCCATTGTTAGCTGCTAAAACCTGCCGTTGCTCATTTTTCTTAACAAGTGCCGTGAAATCACGAATAAAATTATCTTCTTCATCTCTGTTGAGATATGAAAATAATTTATCGGCATCAATTATTTCTGGTTCTGGTTCTTCGGTTTCAAACCTTGCCAGTAAATGAGGGAATGCTTCTTTAAGATAGTCACGCGCTGTTCTCCCCGTTCTGTCTTTATACGTATTCAACTGAATAGGTTCTTTACCGTATTCCAATATCAATGTTACGACTCTTTCTAGACCTTGTTGCGCAGCTGAATGTATCGGAGTTACACCTCTAGTATCGGGTCTATTAGCATTGCAACCTGCTTTTAAGAGCATTTCAACCATATCCTCATAAGTGGCTAAGTCCCGTTCTCGATCATCTTCCAAGTCTTCGATTTTTTTTATCGCCAATAATAACGCTGTGTTTCCTTTGCTCTGAATGTCCACGTCTATTTTGTCATCCTCTAGTAGTGCCGCCAATGCCTCTAAATTGCCGTTTTCAACAGCAAAGTGTATGGGGGCCGCGGCATATGTTTCATTGATTTTGTTTACCTCCACTTCGTATTGTAGCAAAAGTTTTACAAACTCTTGCTTGTTTGGTTCCGACACTGCTATCTCCAGACATGTTTTGTAATCCGGATATTGATACACAAAGTCAAGTTGCACTGCTCCATAGCTGACAAGTTTTTTAAATGTGGCGAAATCATTGGTCTGCAGAGCTGTCCTCAGCTGGACTTGCGGGTCTGTACCGAAGAGGGAACTCCCACGTGACAGATTTTTCTTCATCTCGTAACTGTCTCGAGTCATGTCGCGCACAACACTGGCATCTGGAACGTAAAATGATTGTTTTTATCACTGACCACAATTTTCTCATTGAATTCAATTGTTTTGAAACTTGTGTAGTACTCCAAAAATTAGTAGTCTAAACAATTGGTTCAATTAAAATGGATTGGCCATTGACCATCTGGCAGACTTTCACGTGCATGCGTAACGCTAACATGTTCCAAAAGATAAAGCAAGAAGTGTAAATGAAACCCTAAATTCGCGCGTATATTTGATTAACTGTGCTAAGTGCATCTACCTACTCTTTTGTGAAAACATGATAATCGTTGCCTCGTATGTTCCGTTAACTACAGATCAATCCACTTAAGTGAGCCGTGGCCTATATTTTTTGAGAATTCTATTCGATTGAATGGGTCGTCTCTATAACTTTTGTTTATAGGTATGTTGTTACTGGACATGGTTAACTCATGACCATTTTGGTCCATAAAAATCTTCAAGAGAGGTCAAGTGAGAATTGGTTTCTCCTTCACCATTTTTTATTTGTATTAACTTTGAAAAGTGAACCCAGCGCAGTCAACTAATGAGTTGCTGGTCATAGTTTCAAATGATCAAAGTACAAAAAGTACCTCTCGCACAATCATACGAGTTTACCTAACTGGCTACCTTAATGAAGGGGCAATTATTCCGAATTTCTCTCACAACCATAAAATTAATGCTGCGCGCGTGCAGCATGCCCATGCCTCGTAATTGGATTGATTTGCGCTGTCTATTATGTTATACTTAATTGCAAAACTTAGCGAAAGATTCCTTTCCAAAAAGAACCTTATACGCAAGGCAGAAGTTGTAATTTTCAATGAATCTTTGTGGCTGCTGTAAAGATCCCAATTTGTGATTTTTATTGCTGTTTTATTGATTTTTGGAGCATGAATGAGCCAATGGTTTTCGAGTGTATCACTTTGTATGCTTTGTTGTTTCACAATTTACATACTGAGCACCCGCATGTTAGCTTATTTACTCTACATATACACACACTTTTGATTTGGTTGTTTAACTATCGTGATTCGTACATTTTATAGGAGACATAATCCGCTTACAATTTTTCTATTAAACGTTTAAATCGTGACAAAGAGATACATAAAGGCTTTAACTGCGTTAGTATTTGTTACGGTTGTCTGACTACTTATGACAATATTTATCTTTGGATTTGCCCTGAATACACCATGACTAAATCTCGCCTTGGGGATTGCTCATATTATAATCCTATTAGTGAACATGGCTTCTGTGTATGTACCTGTTTAAAATTTTGAATGCATGTATTTTCGCTGATGGCGTATTGCAACATTGTATACCTTAGTACTATGGAATTCCATGTGTTTGTTATTATGTATTTGTATTTAAAACATAAGTTTTTGTAAAATAAATGTTATTTAAAGGCACCAAAACATTTGAGTTTAAACTATAGTTTGTAAGCAGTTGGTTTAGCCTTTCCTATTCTTTGATTATTTCTAACGGAATTATTCACCGCATCGCATATCCAAAATAAAGATGAAACTAACAAAGCGTTTTCATCAAACAATAGCAGTGCTCGCCCATCGGAACGTAGAGTATACAGTGAGATACTCCACATGTTCGCGGGGTATATCGTACATACAACATTGAACTATACAATATATCACGGCTTTCAAACGCTTTGGGCACACGGCGCTTCCTATTGTGTTACATATCGGGATCACCTGTTCAGAGGCAAACGGCCGATGGCTCCGAGCGCCATTGATTGATCGACAAATGTGCCAGAACGCTCGTTAAACGTTTTGTTTGGATTTTACTTTAAACGTACTGTTTAAAATATTTTTAGCTGTACACTAGTTGCTTCATTGTCGGTGAACATGGCTAATATAAAAAATGATTCACGAATAACGAATATGAAATGTTTCGCAATTCGATAAGTATCACTCGCTAAGATAAATATCGAGCTGTGTAATTACAATGTGTGTACTATGCCCTTTATTTGTAAAATCAAGCACACCCTTCCAAAAACCTTGGCATTTAATGTTCATGAAAAGAAATAGCCATAGGCGTGTCTCTTGACATAATGCATTGATGACCTTTTCCTATTGTTTGAATTTTAATGCGTCAATTGTTAGATACATGTTATTTGTAAGTGTCATAATGTAGTTACATCTTATATCCCATTCATGTATAAGGGTATGAGTATGATATATTAGACTTATAGACATTGTAAAGTCCAAAAGCCAACATTTATATTTAACTGACCGCATAAACATTACAAATATATATTTTGCCCTGAAAGAATCTTTCAAACAAACTTTTTAGCTTTATCATTAGATTAGAATATGCACTAAGATAGTTATATTTTATCACTTTCCCTGTCCCATGAGTCACATATGAGTCATTGTTTAACTATTGTATCTTCTTTGTGGACAGTGTATGGGTTATACCTATTTTTTCTTCAACCACAATAATAACTCTATCGTCTACAATAATGTATTTATGAATTTAAACGGTTGTGTGGTCAGATTATATTAAAGAGGATTCCTTAATTAAAATTAAATACACAGTAACTTATTAATGGTTTTTCTTAAATGTAAAAAAGTAAGACTTCCAAGTCTTAAATGGACGATAATAGTTCGATAGTTTGGTTTTTATGTCAGACTACTGTTACTGTGCCTATGAATATCAAAATAGTAAAAATCCATAACGCCACGGTCTATGTTCATAAATCACTCCACCTTCCTGTTCCTTATTAACAATTGTCTACGGCTACTGTTATGTAAGAAAAATCCTTGTGTCTCAGGTTTATTTCCCTTTTCTTGTAGTTGCCATTATTGAAATAAAAAAATAATCTGGTGGACCAGTCTCGATCTCTGAAAAAGCGTGTCTTTATGAAAAACCGTTTTCCCGCGGTTTCACTCGCATCCCGTGGGAGTTACTGCCCACGCTATAAAATATAGCCTATGTCACTCGTGGATAATGTAGCTTTCGAATGGTGAAAGAATTTTTAAAATCGGTCCAGTAGTTTTTGAGCCTATTCATTACAACCAAACAAACAAAGTTTCTTTTATAATTTAGTATAGATAAACCAAATAACTGATAATTTTAATAGTCCTTCTTTTTTAAAACACTCTCACTCAACTAGACGAAAGGCGTACTCATAAGGAAAATGTACTCAGCTTTGTGAATGATTAGGACGCTATAAAAGTGGATCTTCCGCAGGAAACCACTCCGAGTCAATCATTTCATGTGAGAGAAGACTTATTGACAACGCGATTAAAGTCCTCCGCTCTAAGTGTGCTTTTGCGTGGTTCTTTCACAGCTGTCATACGGTAGCGGTAGAATGACCACCTTTAACTTAGACAAGAGCTACACTAAAGATGGTCTGTAGACATTGGCCCAAAAAACTTGTCTTAAAACGTTATCGTTCAAAATGATTAGTCTGAGTCAGGCACTACGTATCACAAATCACTTACTACAGATATTCCAGCACCACCATCGGTAAATCTCTGCCATGGAAGATTTGGAAGTATTTTCGTGTTTAAATGTCAGTCGGTTCTGTGTAATTAGCGGATGACGTTAATCTTTGAGTCATCATACATCGAAGAATAATGCTCCATTTTCATAATGGTGTTATCTGTAAGTACATATTATACGTGCTTCTAACT
>NWSH02000050.1:5392859-5452507 GCA_002382865.2 Heliothis virescens | reverse complement strand
TCTCTGAAAAAGCGTGTGGCTTTATGTAAACCGTGGTTTCCCGCGGTTTCACTCGCATCCCGTGGGAGTTACTGGATAAAATATAGCCTATGTCACTCGTGGATAATGTAGCTTTCGAATGGTGAAAGAATTTTTAAAATCGGTCCAGTAGTTTTTGAGCCTATTCATTACAACCAAACAAACAAAGTTTTCCTCTTTATAATATTAGTATAGATAAACCAAATTAATGAATAATTTCTAATAGTCTCTTCCTTTTTTGTAAACGCTCACTATAGCTAGAGGAAGGTATCATAAGGAAAAAATGTACTTCAGGCTTTGTGAATGTAGGACGCTTTATAAAAAGTGGATCTTCGCAAGAAGACACGAGTCAATCAAATTCGTATAGTGGAGAGACTTATTGACAACGCGAGTAGAACGTCTCGGCTCGTACTTCTGGTTCTGGTTGTCTTGTGCAGCTGGTGGTGGTAGAGTGGATCCACTTAAGTCTTAGGACAAGAGCTAACTAAAGATGGTCTGTAGACATTGGCGCCAAACTTGTTCGAAACGTTATCGTTACCATAATGTTAGTCTTGAGTCAGAGCACAACGTCAATAATCACTTACACAGATTTATTTATCAGCAACCACCATCGGATGCTTTGCATATGGAGATTGGAGAGTATTTGTGTTAAATGTCAGTGGGGTTCTTGTGCTAATGTAAGCGGTTGAGGTCATCATACATCGAAGAATAATGTTCCATTTCGATAATGTGTGTATCTGAGAGTACATAATATACGTTTCAAAGTCTGTAATTATTGTATTGAACTATATAGTAAGTAACGTGGGTCGTGGGGTTGTCTGACATAGTTACATCTGTTTTTAATGCTGTTGAAGAAGAGGGTTTGAGACGAGTGGAAACACCCATAAGTTGATGATTTCACAGACTTGTATCATAGTCCCTTCTAAACCAAACTGACAAATACGACATAACTTTTTTTTTCTTCTCCTAATGGTAGCAGCGATTAGGCGTATCCGTTGTTTCTCAATAATATCGGTTAGTTATACCTATGTTTTAACTGCACGCTACCGACAGTGGCCAGCGCTGCGGTCTAATTGCCGGACACGCCTTACTTTATGGAGAGATTACTGTTTTATAATAAAAAATTAAATACAAGATACGGCAAACAAGCTTCTGGGTTTATACTGATAGTAACCGAAAATAATTTGGGCAGGATTCGATAACATTTGAATAGAAAATTAGGCTTATTTAAAATAAATATAATTTACACTGTAATTTAACTACTGGAACCGAGTGAAAGGCTAAATAATGATGATATAAGTGAGTTGGTACTTACAAAGGAAATCACGCAGTTTGGATTAAATTAAACTTTTAAATTGAACGGTTGCTCTGAATTGAATACGTGATCCAATATACAGTTTAAGATATCTAATAGTATATTGATCAAGTTGTATATGTTTATATTGCGGTTTGAATGGAATGGATGATGCAAGGCATATAATCAAATCTATAAACAGTTTTACACCTACGAATATATTTAATATGCATTAAAATAATATTTAATTTAATAATAATCACCCTCGGTAGTAGCCAATGTAGGCCATGTCTTGAAGTGATAGATTAATTCAGTTTTATTGCTCAATCAAATTTTTATATCAGCTTCATTTTTGGACAATAATTAATTGAATTACTTTTTATTAATTTGTTTTAGAGACCCTGATTCGATTCGATTTCTTCTATATAATAACTTGATTTGTTTATGTAAGAATCCAGCGATGCCCATGTAAATATTGTTCGTATCTCAAGAGCTGCAGTGTATGTACGGTGCAACTTGCCTGCCTTGGACGTGATGCAACCGCACTGACCCGCCATAACACACCCATACGTCCCTTTGTATTGAAAATATCAATCAAGAATATTATTATGAATTACGTCGGAGCTTAAATTAATGAATCATACAGTGATCCAAACATTTGTACTCTCAATTGAACTTCTGTTTATATCAAAATTGGCCATGACACTAAAGGAATCCCACGTGTTCATTTAGAAACTAATTATTCAAAAGAATTCATTATATTTCTTTACGTATAAGGATTTATAGAAACTAAACATAAAACTGCCCATCTGAACAGGTTTTGTGAAATACCAGATTGCTCTCGACGCGGTAACGGTCCCTTGAGCTCTTATGAATTTTAACTAGTCTCATCAAGAACTTGTTTAGTTTTGTTACGAGCCCCACATGAGATTTGATGATCAAATATAAACATGCATTTAGAAAAACAAATTGTGATTCACCTACAATCTTCAAGTGTGCATCACAATAAATATTGTTTACGGACCAAACGTGACCAATTCTGTCATGAGAAGATGATGCGTAACCTCGATGCACCTACAGATATGTGGTCAAAATAAGTGTGGAGAATTGCCAGTAATCTCAGGCTGTATTACCACACATCCGGCACTTGACCAACTAAATAGTAAAAAGTCTTCCGTTCCGCACATAACATTTCAATTTGGATGCGCGTTACAACAGTCTGCCAGTTGAACGACGCTTTTTGTCAACTTTGTGCCTAATTTGCTTCGCCCTAAAAACAAGACGCGTTTCTTTTCGCTTCGCTTTCTTCCTATGTTTACAATTTACTTATGTCCAATTCCTATGCAAAAGGCATGACGAAGGGCACATGACTACATCCTAAAACTTTAAGAACTTGATATTAACTAACCGACCACTGGATTTATTTTGAGACAAGTACGCATAAAATTGGCAATGTGTACGTGGTTGAAGGAGGCTATGAACTCTGTATCAAGTGCTTTAATGACCATTAAATCAACATCGATCATTTACGACACCCTGATGTACTTGGAAAGATCGTTTCGTGGTTCTATTTCAGTTCGGTGGAGCGCTTCGGCTCGCGTCCGTCGATTAAGTTTTTACAAAGGTCTCACAAGTTCGCACTTGGTTTGAATACTTTCCGCTCGTTGCGCTCAATAGTTATCGGTTGGATTTGATCTCATCGTAGTCTTGTTTTAAACTGTCTCATTTCTTCGTTATTTTTTTTTATATATCTAACTTTCTTTCGCATTCATCTGAGATTTCTAACGTTCTGTAAAAGTTTTCATGACCTATGAGAAAATTGATAAGGTGCCTACAAGGTCAATAGAGATATGGTATTAAGTACGAATTCGGACTTTTATTCGATGATGTCTACAATCGTAATATGAGCGATTGGTTTCTGTCATTTATTTTGCCAAATTATGCCGTACATACTTCTTACTTGTGGTAATTTTCTTTCATTCGTAATTAAGTGGACATTCTGTTGGAATATTATTCTGTATAATGAGATTTTTTATGCAGCTCAAATTACATTTTACTGTGTCAATTGTGGTTTAGTAACGTATAATGTAATGTAGACCCTTAATGGCGTGCTTCCTATCTTGCAGTCGCCATATTGGTTCAGCTACGTCTTATGATAGTTTATTCCTATCTATTCGTTATTAATGTACTATATATATGTATAACTTATTTTGTAGTCTCACCCAATAAACATAGTGCTACTTAGTGAGGTCACTTCACCATTTGAAAGCACATTTCCGATGCGTCTTTATTCACACTTCCATATACCCGAACCCCTATATGGCCATAACAAATAGTGTCACACTGTATATTAATTAATTTCTATTGTAAATAGATTTCTTGTATGGAAGTACCGTTCTTTGACTTTCGTGTCGGAAGCTATTTAGTAAACCAATATGAATTTGATTATACGGATGGTCTGCGACTCTGCAAGTTCTGTATTTGGTAATGTTGTGCTTAAGTAGGCGGCTACTGCATTATTAGTCAATGATTGCATCAATGTTTATGTCTGATGACCGGTCAAATTTGTAAATATTATTTTTAAAGCCGTAGTTCTGCCGGCTATGACAACCAAAACAAATAAAACGATGATTAGAAGTGAAGGGCCTGGAAAATGAAGGCCTACAAAATTGCTTATAAAACATGGAAACGTGCAACTTAAAATATTGGCATCTTCAGCAAGCCTTCGGAGAATTCACTATATAGAGTAGAGTATAAACTTCGAATTGCGAAATTCCATTTTATCTGAGGCAATAAAAGCTTTATGAAACTGTTAACTTGCTAAAGCTAACAAGTACAATTTACCGTGCAGCTAGTGAGTTTTATCACGCTACATTGGAAGTATTCGTCACACACAAATCTATACACTTGTGACGTGTATTTTATAGAAGAAACTGGATTCTGTCCATAAAATAAGCAAGTTGAAAATTTGACCACCTGTAATATCACGATACTACCGTTTGATATCTGTACATACTTAGTCTAATCTTTTTGAAGTGTATGTTCTGCAGTAGTATGTTTAGTTACCGTAGATACGTTACACTAGCAAATATTGATCAGTGTGTTTAGTCGTCCCTGTTCACTAATGACTTCCAAATGACTACCTACTTCTGTAATAGAGGTCATTTTGGGGCCATTGCCTGTCCTTTTATTCACTGGAGTTACTTCGCATCTGTCCTTCTGGTAAGAGTATGGGTGTAAACAGTCAATTCGGACGAAATTTTTGTTTACACATATCATTTCGACAAAGCTAAAGTTATACGAATCTATTGTGTTCGTATCGATATCTACTTGATTACTCATTGCTAACCTGTCTTTCATCTGTATAAGGACTCTTGGCCTACTTAAATGAGTCAGACCGTAAGAAGCTGATATACCGATTGTTTGTCGCGTACATAATTATAGGATCTCTCTTCGCGAAACCTTTATTTTCGATCCAACATAAGTAACATAAGAATTCCATCGATACAACGGACAACAAACCTGGACTAACTAGTTTTGCGAAGTATTTATCGACCATTCGTAAACCTACACGTCTCAACAACGATGCATTTTGCAATTTAACGGACTCATTGTTTTGCCTTCTCAACCTATGGTGCCTGGACAAAGAACATCCCTATTCGATTCGCAGAAATCTGAACACCTTAAGGCGACCAGTTAATTCTAAAATACAACCCTTTCTTGCTACGTAAAGAGTAAAAAGATTTGGCAATACGTCACGTAAATCATGGTCGTTTTGCTTACATGGTTAAAAATATATTTTTAAACCATCACCGGATACGTCGGTTTCGGTCGCGTTAGTCTGGTGCGGGCGATGCATGCATTTGTCTACCACTTAATCAATTACAGCCGACATGGCACAACTTCCCTCACTGTGTACAGGCTCACCGACCCACATGTCCTGCGTCATCATAATAATAATGACGTCACCCTTCCGACCTTGTCGAGGGCTTGGAACAGCATATGTGATGATCTCTTTCCTATGTTTACTCCCACATATGTTTTGTACAGTAAATAAAACTTTGGGTCATGGTCATCAAATAATTAATGCATGTCGGCAATGAATGGCAGATCGTTTAGGTTGCCTAAACGATGTACGCAAAAAATAAGTAATAAAATGTTTGCTAATCAAAATGACTGGAAACGAAAACACTGCAATAACGAATGAAGTTTTAGTCGATTCATTTTAATTAGAGGGACAGACACTTTCAAAGATAGAGGAGAACAACATTTTAAGTGCAGTGTTTTACTCATGTTTGTAGCAAACGAACAAACCTTTGCAACAAACCCTTAATCGGTTTCGGAAGCAAATTTCTGCGTTTTGTACATATTTCTGGAAAGTTTATTCCAACAAAGTAGATATTTGGCCGAGCTAGAGAAGTGAAGGGGAAATATTTCCTTTGATTTGCCTGGTTACCGCGCGCGGATTTTGTTCCTATCTTTTATTATCTAAAATTATTAGGATATAGTATGCACTTGAATTGCAATGTGTGCATTGTGTGAACTGAAGCATTCGATTGCATAAAACATAAATTCGAATCGGAATTCTTTAGAAACATGGATATGCAATACGAGGATCTCGAATTGCGACTTATTTGATGGTTTCTTTATTTTGCTCAGTATTAGACTTCTGTTATTGTACGGAAGGCTAAATACACTTAATTTAACTTTTTTGAAACCCACCTGAATATCACAATAGCACAACTGAAAGTTAACACTGCACAAGCACTTCACTGACTATTGGTTGTGGTTCGCATGTCGGCGGTGCGGCCGCGCCACTCGGGCCTATGGTCGAAGTGAGGCGGTGCGCGCGCGCCGCTCGTGTGGGAGGCGATAGTTGCTCGCTTATCCTGCAGCAGAGTGCTGACCAAACGCAATTACTGACCGGACAGATACTCATGAACATAAACGTTTTTAATTGTTCACATTACATTAACAGATCACGTCCTAAAGTTTATTGAAGTTGGGTTTTATGGATATGTCGAAGGTTGCGGTTGCTCTATTATTTGGAGATCGAGGGGTCATCTTTGTTGATATATTTTTTAATGATTCATCGTTAAAGTCTTAGATTACCTAATACACCTACGTCTATAGAGCTAGCTCAACGAACCATGAATCATACAGATATCTTAATCAACCTTATTGTAGTCCCGCATATATAACAAGTTAAATATTTTAATGAGTAGGTACATAGGTCGCAAGGTGAAAAGCTTTGCCAGCCATATTGTTATAGTTCTTTTTTTACAAAGCCTCCGTTTTTTTTTCTGTGGGCGGAGCGGATTCGCGATAATTTGTAGGCGTTACTCCTTACCAATGTAGGTACTGCGTCACAAGGTTGTATTACTCACTTTTGGTCAGACGTCGTAAGGTGTAAAAACATTTATAACAAAGTCACACAAAAACCAACATCACTTGGCTATATAACTGGTAATTAGTTTTGAAAACAAGCACCCCGAATGTAATGGAGAAACATTACGATCAAGAAAAAGTTTTTTTTATTCATGGTCTAATAGAACTTAATGCGTTCTAGGTCAATAGTCAAGGTTCTAGGAAAATACCTCCATATTCCAAAAAAAACAGACCCTTAAACCCTTTATATGTATGGCTATTAAGTATAGTCACAATAGTCGAGCAGGAGACTGTTGCCTCTTGGGTTCATGGTACAACTCTACAAAACTCTGTATTTCTTCAGGTTCATAATGTGGATGAAGTGCTGGAGCGTCACAACGACTTCTTGGAGTCGTGCCTAGGCGACTGCATGCTCACCAGCCCACAGCTCCTGAAGGCAGTCACCACGCTCTGCCTCGTCTGCGTACAGTTCTGCACGTTCATACAGGTGACAAACTTCCTCCAATGCAATAATGTAAAAACTGTTAATCATCAACCTTTCCACATTTCAGGTAGACGACATTTCAGTTGTCCGTTTCTTTAAGTAGAATACACTTTTCATCGAGACTGTACGTGTTTATTTATAAACAAAAATAATGATGTGATAGATTGCCCTTTCACGTAGCAGTCCACTGTAAGGCTAATTTGTTGTATATTAGTGATAGTAGATTCTATGTTACTCGAATGCAATCTAGTAATATTATGTTTATTCAATATTATGTATTTTTCAAAATATGGTGAAGGTTTTATTTTATTCTTGCAATTAGCAAATGTATGTAATATAATTTATTTTCTGCAAATTATCTATATTTTATATACTTTGTTATTGATGTTTAGCAAGGCTTTCCAGTGGTTAGTATACCTATATGATTTCTAACATTAATTTATTATTGTATTTTCTTTTAACGCTACCAAATCACGTTAATTGGCAAAAGGAGATGCACAAGTACTTCGTGGACGCAGAGCTTAACAGTATGCTTGGATCGACGTATGACAATACAGATTATAGTGAGGTACATAAAGAGTAGATCAACTGTAACACTAGTTGCACTGACGCAAGTAAATAATATCACCAGTATCATAGAACTTCACCGTTGTGAACTCTTTGGCAACATGGCGGCCGATCAAACATCAAATTTCCCGCCAACCACAAACCGCGCTCACTAAACGTGTAATTTGATTGGATAAACATTTCATATTGCTTCTAAATGGTAAAGGTGTCTATATAACGTTGCACTGAAACTAATGAAAACATTTTGCTTCCATGTAGTATTTGTGATATATCAAAATCATTAACCTATATTTTCTTACCATTCTTTCATGACTTTTCTGTTTTAGAATTTTACAGTGAGTATTATATGAATTACAATATATCTAATGTGTCATTTATATGTATTAAAACTTCTTTCTCTACTTTCTCTTCACTGTAACACAGAGATTACCTACAATGTATTCTTTTTATTTGCATTCCTTCTTCTTAGATAGTAATAATAAATATTTTAATGTAGCAACCTCGAACACTACCCAAATACTAAGTACCACGGTATTATATATGTTTTTGTGAGAAGTATTTTCTTAGTATTAAAATGTCGATTGCCACATGTACAGGACGCGGGTTGTGGGGGGACCACTACGACTGGTTCAGCGGACTCGTTCTCCCGGTCGGTATCGCGCTACGGACTGCGCTTCACCGCGGCGCTGCTGTCTGTACTCGCCATCATCGAGAGGATGGCCAGAGACAACAATACTAATAAACTGCTGAATATATCTGCGAGGTAAACTCATTTTCGTGTTATAATTTTGCATGTCAACGAAGCTCAAACTTAACTTTTAGCAGGCCGAAAGCTTTTTGATAGACAATAAAATGTGTCGCTGCTTTATGAAGACTTGTCCAAGTCTCTGATTTTTTACATATAATTTACTACGACTAGAATTTAGTATAGTGTATTATGCTTCCTATTTTACATATGTACAATATGTATAGTGGTTATTCAATAAAATATAGATCGTTGTTAAGACTTGCTATACAAACATAAAACTTTATTTACAGATTAAACTTCAATACTTATTACGTGAAGCAGTTGGAGAAGTTCTGTTCAGATGACAAACTGTTGGAAGGAGAGAAGAAGCAAAACGCCTCCTAGCACAGGAACGCGCGCACGCGCAAGAATCTCGTCACTTCTGTGTGACCACGCCCTTATATCTCCAAATCACCATTCATACTAAATTGTAACTGTAGCAATAGGAAGTACTGTCAGCGACGTAGGTAAGCAAACATATTTTTAACATCAGAAAGGAAAAAATATCCGAGAATATTCAGTTTTTAACTAACCTGCAACTTGATTTATCAATGAGTTTTGTTGCTGGCAGTACGGTATCTCGTTATAAAAACAATTTAAAAATAGGTAGCATTTGCCGTCTGTTTATAAATACTACACGACTAGGACACAATCAACACTACCTAATAAATCTTCAACATCACATTAATTAATAATTATGCCACACATTAATTAATATAGTATAATAATTATGCCGTCGCTGTTCTGTCTAAAACCATATACTCTCCTGCCACTAAGTACAACTCATTATATAAAAGACGTGTATTTTTACTACTCAAACATAACTATCTCTACATATAAATCTCAAATTAAAAAGTAAATGATATTACTAACGTAGTGTAACTGGTCGGTTAGATATGCAATAGTTATAGGCTCCTTATTGCATGTTTTGGTCACAAATCCTTTCAAAATTACTATTAAAAAGTACAAAGAAGTTAAATTGCATTTAGGGAATGAATCAGTATTTAGATAGACATAATCGATGTTGTTCCGTGTTTAGATGTTAGATGAAAACTAAGTAGGTGTATTCGAAATTACTCAATCGTATGAAATCAAAAATATTTGTATAATGTGAAATTTAGATGTAATGTATGGACTGAAGCCATATGTCGTTTCATAAAACTTAAATATACACATATCCGTGTAATTTTGTTGCGATTAGATATAGACTGGGTAACTAACATATTTTTGATATACCTAAAGTTCACTATTAAAGTAATTATTTTTACTAACAGAAAAGCCACTCTCATTCCTTGCCACAAGTGATACATTAAGACGCCATGATAAATTAGCTATAGAAATAACTATAGAATTCTTTGATAGAATACTAGAAATCAGACTATAATAAATTTGTATTTCATAAATTTTATTCTCCACATCACCACATTTTCGCTTCCATGTCGAGATGGCAAACAAAATATATTTATAGTAAGAATTTTACATTTGTTGTTGTTATTGGCTGTGTAATTCGAAACCCCTTTTACATTTAAGTAAATACAGAGTTACGTTGTGCTGTTAGTTACGATGTGCCATTGCCTTTGTTTTACAATATTGAATTGTTGAATTAATTTTTGATCCTGGTTACATGTTTTATTAGTGGTCATCACATCGTTATGTAGTAAATTTGCAATAATATGTGCTCTCTAAAATCTGATATCTGCAGAGATAACATATCTTCCATAATGTATTATGTAGTGGAATGTGTGCAGTACATATCTACGATTAAAATGGTATTTTAAATCCCAAAATAATTATATGAAATCTCAGTATGCTACATGTAAATACCATCGTTATTATTATAATACAATAAACAAAATAACTCAACACCATTAGGTTTTTTTCTTAATACCCTCTCCACTACCAACATTGGTACTGTCGTCGTACGAACTTATGCTTGCACTACCGGTAAGTATTTGGTGCATATATCATCTTTTAGCATCAACTAATCACTGGGATACTATTTGTCGAGGATGTATAAATCAAAGACAGTTTGACCATGACAATTAATCTATTTTATTAATATTTAACAGACTTTTAAATACAATCTTATTTATGTAACATTCAATTGGTTTCGTTTGATACATAAAGCAAATCACTTTTTGGACTTCAACAATAAATACATCATGTAACATTGGAATACTCACTATGCTAATTCATGATAAAACAAATAAATTACTTTAGAATGGACATGACACAAAATGACTTGAAATCGTGAATGAAATTTGATAACACAGCATGCGAAATTACTAACTAATAAACAAGGAACTATAATAAGATATACTGTAAGGGCAATTATTTGCCTTGTATCAACTTACAATGTAATCAATGTTAAAAAGCCTTGTAAATGGTCACAGACAACTAACTACTTTAAAAAAACAACCAACCAACCCTGTAAATAGGGAAAACAGAATATACATCTAATCAATTCATATAAACTGACTAACACATTCAATCATAATACGAGCGAAACAATTTCATTTATAAGATACAGTAAAACTACTAGGGACAGCCAACTTTTATGGAAATGTCTATATAGCAGACATTACAAGTAATATCACTGAATTATTAACTACGATGTAAATATGCATACACTATAATGTTAAACCTACCTTATGTGCATGTTATACATTAACATTAGTGAAAATGGTAACTGAAGTCGACAGCTTTGCGTTTGTGCTACATTTTACAAAGTACCATTGCAACAGACTGCGTTGTTTTATTCAAGCTTCGCGCACCATCGTATAAAATGTATTGGCACAATATTGTGTAACCAGAATATACAATATTGTGTATTCAGAATACCAAGTACCATTTACAGCAGAATGCACACATGTTCAGTACGGAAAATATTTAACCATAGCCGATTTGTAATTAAGTAATAAGCAAGCTTCAATATTTGCAATATTAATACGACCATGGAGCTTCAGCAGAAACTAATGCCAATTACTAAACAACTAAAGCAATTAGTAAGAAAAGAAAATTACGTTTGCTCTAGGAAAGTGTTTTAAAAACTCATGCTTAGTATGTAAGTACTAGATAAAATGTAAATATTATAATATCGAAATGCTGTTCAAGAGCACAATATACACATAACAAAGTTTTGAATGAGCAGTCTGATGTCCGAGCCTGACAAAGCACACACGGATTTGAGCCTGAGTTATTAAAACAATTTATTAATAGAATTTTCTTACCGAAATTGGTATTACATCGCATAAAATCACCAAATGACAACAATAAGTACTTTCTACAATAAACTTTGCAAAATGACTGAATACTTAATTAAACACATTATTACCTGCATGCGGTGCCATTTTAAAAATGTCCATCTATAACTAACATGCATTTGCTTCTACATTTTCTGCTTTTACTCCGAATTTTTGGTTTACGACAGAATGTCATGAGTATAATATCTAATACATAGCAAAGAGAGCTGCAGAGTTCAAATGATAAAAGCAAATGTATGTGTAAAGTAAGTTAAAAGCCTAATGCACATAATTTACCTAGATTAAAAGGAGTATGTACAGAGCTGAAGCTCATATTCACTAATTCACAGACTAGAGTCTTCGTCCGCCGAACATCACCACATGTGCGTCTCTCGGATCTCACTGATGATCTGGCCGGCACGCTGCAAAGCCTGGAATTCAACGAAAGGAGTTACATTAATTATCAGTATGTTCCAGATGTATCTATTCACTTACATATAGCGAGGCTAACAGTTTTAAACGTATTTGCTATAATATTTATGAAGAACTTTAGAAGGCAAAATACAGGAACATTTATGATGAATAAACCAAATTAAGCTGCAAAATAAATATTCATAATCCTTGTGTAAAAAAATGGTATTAAAGTGACCTTGAGCATGTCAGCGGCCTCCTTCCTCCTCTGCGCGATGTGTTCCGACTCGTTGAGCATGCTCTCCGCCTGGTCCGACTTGTACAAGTGAGTCACGAGCTCCGACTGAAGATTATCCTTCACATAGTTCACTAAGAAATGCATTACAGCCTTCGGTACTGAGTCCTGGATCGATTTACGCACTATGTAGAAGTAAGACTTGATCAGCCGTTCTGAAATTAAAAGATAATTCATAAGCTTCTAAACATGATCATGTTGCTGGTTTCTAAAAGGAAGACAGTCTACATGCGACACAAATCCTTAAACAAACCAACGTAATTGTTATCCAAATGTTAGTAAATGTGCTAGTAAATTATTTTTAACGCAATGCTAATGAATCGTGATGGATAGTGAAATGTTAATTAATAAAGAAACGCTCGAAATCATATTATGTAGGTTCGTTATTGCTCAACTAGTAAAACATCCCCGTATCAAAATATTACAAAATAATTTAGGAAAGTATGATAGAATTTTGCACATGTGAGTACAGCTCACGTCAAATATTTTTTCCGCTCCGAAGTTCGCTACTAGTTTGCGCATCAGTCCAGTGTACGAACACGACTGCGCATGCGCAAGGCATCAGATGGCTGACTTCAGAGTGGCAAAGTTATTACGTTATGCACGACGTTAGAGATGGTATTAGTTGAATTAATAATTTGATTAGGGGTTAGTAAAAAAATGGCACTATTAAATATCAACCCAAAGTAACAAGCAGCAAGCAAAATAGTTCGATGGTAGGTGGTCGGAAGTTTAACAGTGAGCAAAATGAGTAAAGCATTTTGTAGACCGGTTCGCTATCCTCACCCACTAAATCACCCATTTGATTCAATTGCATCACGTTGATGCCGTCTACTGTCTCAGTGTTAGGGATTAGGATTGATGGTTCATCGCTCCGCCCACCTAGCATCACAAGAAAATACTGTTGAATGATACAATGTCGAGTTAAATGTTCAATGTGATATTCTAGCTACGAATTTACGATTTATATTATAAAAATTGTTATGATATTAATACGTGTTATTTGCACTCAAATCCAAATAAAACTAAGTTAGTGAATACGATCTGATATCTGTGAGACCATCAATACAGGTGAATTAATTGCAAACTGCAGACATTCCAAGGCTTTCAACCAATGCACATCAAACAAACAAATAAAGGCAATAGTTAAACTTACCGATGACGTCACAATCGTGTTGTTCCCTATCGGAAAGCTTACGCGAGGTCTGGCTCGGTACTTCTGGCAGAAGGTTCACTGGTTTCTGAGGAGTCAGCACTTTACTCTCCGGTGTACCATTCATCTGGAATTAAAATAATTAGCTTTAATTTTTATATTTATCGAATTGTGCAGTAATGAGGTGCGAGGAATTCGAACTGGAAGGATATTTAACAAACATGTGTAATTTTATACAGTACAGATTATGGTTGGTTAATGGGTATTCCAGGTGAAACAAACATGCTTAGGATGGTGAACTCAAAGGCGATCCACTGTATGGCGTAGTTAGCTCAACTTTGTGTACATGTGCATACTTCGTAGTGCATTCACAGGCGTGCTTATATAATATAAAATATTATAATATAAAATAAGGACAATTTCAGTGCGTTTGCTAAACTACTTATTGAACCATTTCTGTTACCTGCGGAGTCGCTGGAGATTCGCTATTATTGCTCTGTGTCGGAGACTTGTTCTCCTGACCGTCCGTGATAGCTGGCACATGCTAAAAAGAGAATTTCGTACGTTTAAGGCTACGTTTGTTCAGTCTATTTGTGAGATTCCCAAAACTGGCTATACTCGTAATATTTATAAATTCATGCGATAAACAACAGAACAAAGTATACCTTTGCTTAGTCAATGAAAGTGCAACATTTAGTAATTCTATAAGTTTGTTATTAGTGACAATGTTTACTAATGGAAAAGGTTAGTAGGCAACACTAAAGCATGGCACCAAACTGCACTGGGAAAATAAACTTAAATTGTATGTGCATTGTTCAATCATTTATGCGATTTGTCATCTAAACTTTAGTCTTATAAGGTGCCTAATATTGATCTTATCCATACTTGTCTCTTTCGGACAACCGATCAAAGCTGAAGCTTCATAGTTTGCATGGATAAAATCTCAGTATGCATCCTTGAATAAAGAGAGCCCACATAGTATTCAAAGCTTCACCAATATGATGCCGTCACATGATTTAGTAGGACAATGTGGCTAACATGACTGTATCAGTATGGCACTAGCCCTCGCTAAATGAGGCGATTATTATTTTACCTTGTGGTGCGATTCCCATACACTTGCCAAGAATACTAGGGTGGACCCTCTTTCACCCATTTGTTGAAGAAATAGCTACAAACAATAATCAGCAATAGTCATTTTAATCACAAAACAAAATTAGAAAGACCAAAATGGGGAAACATTGGTAAAAAGTAAAAGGTACATCATCTGTCTAGCCTTTTCCCAACTATTTTTGGGGTCGGCTTCCAGTCTAACCGGATGCAGCTGAGAACCAGTGTTTTACATGTGCCTGTCTGACCTCCACAACCCAGTTACCTGGGCAACCTGGCACCCCTTGGTAGGACTGGTACTTTCTGGCTTCTGACTACCCGTAACGACTGCCAAAGATGTCCAAATGACAGCCGGGACCCACTGTTTATCGTGCTTTCCGAAACACGGAAGATCTCGTTAAAAAAGTAAAAGGTACATTCAGCAAAATAAATAAGTCAACAGGCTACTTTTTGCACTTGTGATAAATGTTTAGCCAGTAAAATTACTAATCCAAATCGCCTGCTGTAATATTGTGGTTTTTGCTACTCATACAAAAAACAGTGTCAGTTGTTAATCAAATTAATTATCATGCCAGCAATACTAAACTAGAAAGTTCAGAATTATTCTATCTAATTTTACACAGCAACTGCTATTGAGTCTAATAAACTAGCTACACTATGTCTGTGTTACCATCTACTCCATACAGTGGTTAATCGCCTAAGTTTTTGACAGTATTAAAAAAAACAGTTCAGAATAAATGCAACTAGACAATCCTCAATACATTGCGATAACTTTTAAACGAACGTTGCATTGGGACAATAGCAATCAAAATTTTCGAATAAAGAAAATACAACAAAAATAATAATTGAATAAAGACTGCACAACGAAGAACTCTCATTCAAGGTACAATTTCGAAGTCCACAAGGTCCTGTTAGTTTTCAGCGTCTTTAATTGTAACGGCATTGCTGTATAAAATCATCCGACATCCAACTGTAAGGAGTTACACGGTACACTACTGCACACACTAAATAACTTTGTCCATGTAACGGTGCGTCCTAAGCGAGCGATCTGTATGCGAACACGAAGCTGCGCGATGCGAAAACAACAAACAGTTGATTGCTTCCTCTCGGTACGGCGCGAAAAAAGAAAAGTAAATCTTCACTGTCATTTCTAATAATAACATTATTTATCTGCACCTAGATCTTTGGATTCGCTTCGCATTCGAGTTCGCGTTGATTCACCCACGTAAAACGCACCCTAAGCCATTTGACTCTTTTTCTCACATTTTGATAGTTGCATACTCACTAGGCAACTTCAGAGGGGCAAAATTATTTGACATGCGTGTACTTACCTTATGTTAGTGGCATTAGTTTCCACAGTCACGTGACATAATAACTTAGCTTATATATACTTTGAACATGGCGAATACCGGTGAGGAGGTGGGTCGCGGAGTTTTCTGACGGTAGATCGGGCTGTGGTCGTCCATCAGGCTGTCTGTACTCTTCAGTAGACCGGAGACTAGGGCAGCTTCGCGGTGGAAATCTGGGTGTTTGGTGTTGATGTAAGCGAGCTCGATTTGTACTAAGTTCTCCACCTGAAAGTAGTATATGGGTGTCAGGGTTTGATTGTTGCAATACTTGTAAAGATTTTTTTTGTAATGTGTTTTCCACGATTTTGAAAAGAAACGACAATGTAACCACAAGCAATATGCTATCTGATAATGTTAACCAAATGTTTGTGGTTTTTTGAAAACAAAAACCCAGGAAGCGACCAATTCTTGATAATATTCATTAGTATATTTATTTTAATGTTAAAATCATTAAGAATTCATTGACACTTTTGCCTCATTAGATTATGGTCCGCTAATTCCCGTGAGGTATAAAATTATCAAGGCGTCGATAAATCCTCTGAGTATTAAGTCAATCATAACATCAAGGTATACATTGCAAAAGGTTCCTGGTTCCTGGTAACAGGAACCTTTTAAACCATGTACAGTTAAAGGTCACGACAAGGTTGTAAGTAGAAGTACGTCTCTCAAATAAAGATAGTCTTAAAATATTAATAGTCATGAAGATAAAGGCGCATCCACAAACGTTCGTGACGATTGCATCACAAAAAAGTAGTTTCTTAGATTTTGAAGCAAACCTCTATTTTAATGGGTTTTTGATTATTTGTCCGTACGGCCGTCATCATACTTGGTTACTCTGTAGGATGATACTTGGAATAATTGTATCTTGAAATAATTGTAAATTATTGTTGTATACGTTACCATGGAGTTGGTAGCAGGCAGGCGCGTGCGCAGCAGCTGTGTGACGACGTCAACGATGCGCTGGTGTAAGCGCGGGAACCGCAGCATCTCCTGCTGCACCTCTGTGCCACAGTGCTGTACTATACGCTGCATCTCTTCGTGCACCTAGTTGTGTTACATAAACTGATAGTTCAGCTATTTAATTAATTAAACAATAAGCTCATATTATAGCACTTGATAGAACAAAAATATCTCTACTAACATCTACACAGAAATGTATGTCGGTTTAAGTGTTGCTGAATTGTTAAATAAAGAGGAATCAGCCTAGTCAGTAAGCAACACAAAGTGTAAATAAATATTACATCATTACAGAATTTCCATCTACTATAACTTGAATAACACAAAACAATTATTAAATAATAAAGTACATAGATTTTTTAGATACAACAATTAAATATTATTAATAGACGTTACTGTACCAGTTCCACACAACGTAGAGAAGGATCTTCCAGCCTTCTGATCTGCCTCTTGACAAGCAGTTCGAACGATACCTCGGGAACGAACAGGGCTGGCCTCGGACCCGTGGCGTTACGGATCGCGGTCAGAATGTCCATGCGCGTCAAACCTTATACACAAATAATGATTTATTAGAAATATTTATTTCATTTCAAATAACTTTGCTTCCTTAATAAATAAAGTTGGCTATTATACAGTGAATGCATAACAGTCAAACTGCACTGTGTATGTAAGAGGTCTCAAATGGCTGATGTTACATTAGAAAAGTTACTTTTGACTTTGAAGTGCAGTGCACTAAAAGTGTGGTGTTTAAAATGAATAAATGAATGAATTATGCTTCGTCTCTGATATGGAAATGGGTATCTTATAAATAAACTGTGGCTTTGCTTAAGTCATTTCAAGATTTAATATCATTCAGATCAGGTTAATGGGGAAATCAGTATACTTTGGCAAGTTTCCGTAAGAATTTGTGAAAACATTGACCTACAAATAGTGTTGACCACGATGACCTAAGTTATCTGAAAACGCCGATAAGTAGCCACGACAAGATGACTCATGACTTTCATTTATCATTAGTTTAGATTTTACGCAAGGGAACTCCGTATATACAGATAACGTCACGTTACTATAATGGCATTTTCTACGAAACGTAAGTATTGCGTCCAATAATGATGCATTGTGACATGACAGGGACATTCAAATAATCTCACGAATATTTTATTGTCAAGTTTTAGACGACTCACACAATGATCAGTTTGAAATGATTGTCATTCATAGTTGCAGCACTATACACATTCCTTGCGTTATCAGACTTTTGAAAAAGACGATTTCTTTTATCTACATCTACAGCATTCTTCATGGAATTAATTGACGCGTTTAGCACGCATTGTATACGCTGAAACGCAAAACAACTCACCGACTAAAGGATGTATCGAATCCAAGGTGCGTCCGAACGTCTCGTGGAATATATAGCATATTCTGGCGCCGCCGCATAGTTCCGTGGTCTCAATATTCCTGGCGGTACCTTCTATGGTGGAACAGTATGCACTCGCGAATTTCGTGATGATTTGCAGAAGAGTCTGCGACTTATCCGAAACATCTTCCCCATAAGAGTTGAGAAGAGATTGGAATTGTGAGATCATTACGTTGACACGCACCTGTCAAGATAAGAATAAAAACATTTACAATTTGTAATACGATATTTACTAACATTATAAATGCTGTCTGTTTTTCGCGTTTTCATGTTAAAACTACTAAACCGATTGGAATTTTGCCGTCTCCGAGAAATTTTAGGTTATTTTTTTCCAGGTGCGGAAATTAGTTCCTTCAGGATGTGGGTGAAACCGCGGGCGGAAGCTAGTATTACATATTTATTTATATCTCTTGTTTTGTATAACAAAGCCGAATTATTCTCTTCCTACTGCCGCAAAACTCACATAAGATAAATAATAAGCGCAAGGCGTAAATGATTATCTTCGTTTCGGCAATTTTGAGATAATACACATTTGTAATAGATATCATTCCCCACATTTTGCTGTTCTATCATTCTGATTACAAGCGGATATGTCATGTTCAAAGTTTATTACATTGGCAGACTGTCAATTTGTGTTATTATGAATTTATAGCATTGTTGCATTCACTGACATGCAACATAAACATTTTATAAACACAAATATGCGACCCACATTCAAATCATTTAATTACTTGGTTAAATTGGCCGGTCGACATTGAAAAACAAGAACAGGAAAGTAAATCAACATGCCAAGTACATGTATCTTTGTTACAATGCAATCACGATAATTACCTTTAATTCCGGTAAGCAATCCCTAATATGGTGCATCAGTAGTCTGTTCAAGGTCTTTGCCAAGTGCGGCGTGCCATTGCGTGTGGCAATCGTAGGATATTTCCTTTGAAGATACGTTGCTTCATCTTTGAGCGCGTCCTGGTTGAACAATTAGAAAACAACGGATTAATTATCGTGATTATCGAGAGAAGATAATGAGTATAATATCCTGTATGGATTTTTATATCTATCACCTAAAAATGTAGATTGTAGCTATAAATCTGATGACTATAAGAATTGAAGAATAGTAAGTTCAATAATTTGATTAGTTATTATTCTTAGCATTATAGTAGGAAAATCAAATGTTTAAATATTAAATAGCAATAACATTGAGCTGGTATAGTTGTACCTACTACACTACGAATGTAGTTGCAGCCAAATGCATTGAATACCATTTCGATTTCCTAGCCAAACATTGGCACAGGAAATCAATAGGCATGATGATGTATGTAGGTAAATAATATCATGTTATGTATGTTATCGAATAGTAAAATACATGATTTGAATTGGTAGATAATTTACCCCAATAGATTTCTTATCAATAATGTCTTGTTGTGATCTGTTCACGACTCCGATTATGCCAAGTTTAACGGGTATGACGCGGCCGCAGAGGATGTCTATTGCATCAGTTCCTGAAATAAATCACTATTTTAGTAACTTTCATTGCTCCAAGGAGTTGTCGGTATTTTTATCATGAAACTAGTCTTTTCGTCATAATTATGATCGATAATTATCTGGAAGCAAAATTAGTAAATTATTGTTTGAATTTTATACATTATTTTTTTGTATTTCTCTTGAACTGTATAAACTCAATACAAATGTAACATGTACAATACTGAAACAAATTATACAATAGCAAAATTACCTGCATCCATGAGATCAAGCTTTGTCACCACAGCTAGAGTCCTTCTACCATCTGGATCAACCTCTTTGGACATTTTGATAGCTTCACTTGTGGCCATGTCAGTGTTAGCGGCTGTCACTGCCAGAATTATGGAGTTTGGATTGGAAATGTATTTTATAATCAAATTCCTAATTTGATTTTCAATATCTTCAGGCTGATCACCTATTGGTACCTAGTAAAAAAAAATGAATAAAAATTCAGATTTTAACTTGTAAACAAACTATTATGTGCTTGAATACAACACATTTTTGCTTGCTAATAAATATTTACCTTGGTGATACCAGGGAGATCCACCAACGTGAGATTTACTACTCTGGTTGAGAATATCTTCAGACTTATGGGCTCTGGACAGATACCCTTGTTGCTGCCCGCCATGCGGTCTGTTTCCCGCTCGATCTCCTGTCTCATCTGATCGAAATCTGAATAGATCTTGTCTTTGGTGTGCAGAAATTTTCCCCATTCTTCTAGGTTTACAGTACCTTTAACAAAAAAAAGAAAAGCTTGGTAAAGAGTGATTATAAAATGAGAATGTGTTTAAATATTAAGAGTTTGAATTAGGTTTTAAATCATTCTATTAACACAGTAGATAAAATGAGTATACATATTAGATTCAAGATATTTTTAATTGGTATAACAGTTTGTGCATGCCTGCAAAGTAATTATTTCATGCTATGAAGATACACACAGTCATTACACTTATACAATTATATCAAGACAGGTACATAAATATATTATGAAGTTAGCCAAGCTCAAAGACTTCTGATAGAACATACAACATAACATTAGATACTTAATTATCAACAGCTGAAGTATTTTTATTTTGCTTTAGGTTAAGGAAATCATAGTACAAGGTAAATCAAACATGTAACAGGGATGTGCACATACATATTATTACAATCAATATTTAGTACAGACCTGAAGTAAATTTTTGGGAAAGTTGAGCTATTGGGTTCCACAGTGATGTCTCTGTGCTCTGGTTTCTTAGCACTAGCAATACATTTAAATAAAAATACATATACTAATTAGCCTTCTATGTGTGGGCCACATTCACAATGGTAACAAATATTTGCATAAATACTATGAATCTGAAACCTAGTTCCCTAATTATAGCTCTGAACCAACTTTAATGACATTTGGCATAATTTAAAAATGTATCTTTAACATGATGGCTTGATAAAATAATTGTCTTTATTAGTTTACTGAATAATAATTAGTAAATGCAAATCTTTCTTTATGGCAGAAATAATCACTACATGGTAATAAGATGCTTTTCATTTCCAAGATTGCCTAGTAATTGTAATAAACAAATGTGACATTGAGAACTGCATTATTGTCAATTGATTATATTCTAGCGAACACAAACAGACACATTACAAAAGGAAGATCAATGCTCTATTAAACTAATGACATTGAATATGGCAATCGCATCACAATACTATTATTGTAGTTTCTAGACTGCTGAATATATGATAGGAAAACTTGTGTTCAAGGTTTTGATTTCATACAGATAAAGAATTCATAAATTATCACAACATAGGCTAATAAATGTTTGCACAAATAAATTATTGGTTGGTCTCAAAATAAAGATTTTAATACACAAGTGTTCAGACAATACTGTATTGATCGTAATATTATCATAGACTCACCTTCTTCAGCTGAGCGATGTTCCTTACTATCCTTGGGGCTGTATACTAATTGCAGAACAAGAGGACGCCTGGTCACAATCCCTGGTCCTCGCGGTAGGAAAGAACGTCCAACTAAACTCTCAATAACCGAACTTTTTCCAGAGCTCTGATAAAAAAACAAATAAGGATACTATTTTATCAAACAAATGATGATGTTCTTATTTAGAAGAAAATAAATAACAGTAGAATAATGTATATTCTATGAATTTTGATTTACATCAATAATATAAACTGCATGATGTCATTGATGTTTTTATTGATTTTAAATTAGAAGAGTGACTGCGCGCAATGTAGTATCAAATTTTTTGCAGTCGGCTTCAGTAACTGTAAATAGGGAATTCGGGAGTGCGGTCTTGGTCAATGACAGCTGAGTTCAATTGGATAGAATGGGGACAAAGAACTCCGCTGACACCTTTACATAACCATTACAGATAATTAATCAACAGGAAATACATACAGTGCACATTCCTTACAATATAAAACTATTACTGTACAAATATAGTAATAAATTTAAACATTTAAGGTTACCTGAGTTCCTAAAACTACGATTTGAGGTAATTGGATGGCATCAGCTCCGACTGTATTAAAAACGTCTTGCAACTTATTAATAACTGGGATAAGCGCTTCCATAGTTAGCTACAGAATCTAACGTACACAAAAAATGTATATCAATAACCCACGATGGTTTTATGTAATACGAAAAGATTAATTTTATCAAATATCAAAACAGACAAACCAACCGGTGAAAGTCGGCCATATTGATTTGATTTGATTTGATTTTACCACCCGCACCCCGCCACTGGCCGTTAATCTTTTAGTGATGTGCTTCTTAGTAATATTACAGAATTTTACATGTCATGCTGACCGAAGTCACAAAATCTTATTTAGTTTTATAGTAATATATTAGAAGATTTTATTTTGTAGTTTAGATTAAATACATACAGTTCTAATCCTTAAACCTAGGCATTTACAGCTTTTTCTTTCGTTGGCATCGTTCGTTGGTAACTCGTTGAAAACATTATAGAATGGCAATAAATTATATTAGCTGTCAGTGTCAAGCTAATCATCCGTCATGCAATAATCATTTATAGGTTTTATTTTGTAAGGGATTGGGGATTAATTACTTTTAATTACTGAGTTTGCTGCTAAAATTCACAGCGAGGATTAAGGTTACACAGTGCCAATTACGGAAACAGTTCGCCATGTTCAACGCTGAGGTAACAAAGAATACGCAACCTTGCAAAGTGCCGGCGAAAACTATTCGACGGGACGCTTTGAAGATGCATTTATTTTTTGTATTTACAGGTAAACAGTGTGGACGCGGGAAGGTATACGAGTAACTCGAAGTCTATACAATTTGGGCCGTGGAATATATCATACGATGTGAGCTGTATATTGCCAAGTGTATGCTCCACAAAAGTCGTTTGCGAACGTGATGATGATCAATTTTGCCAGTTTTGTATGTGAGTACTAGCCTTTTGATGTTACTTGGTAATTGATTTAACCTTACAAAGTCACTGGCTATCGAAAATAAAAAAACGACAGCACAAATAATACGACATTCTGCATGCCTTTCATGCAAGATTTTTGTGTCAAATTGTTAATTTAAGTTTGATTCAATATTAGACAATTATTTTTATTTGACTTTTTTGAATTGTTGTATTTTCAGATACACCAAAGAACTGAAAATACCACATTTCCCTGACATGGTGTTTCCTAGAAATGTTCTTAAGTTGACACATGAAAGTGGTGCAGACATATGCTTCAACCCGCTGGATTCTCTGAGATGTGTGGCCAGCAGGATGGAGGCCATTGAGGTGGCTTGTGCAGAGGCTTGGCAGGAGGCAAGGTAATAAAATGTATTGAATGCAGTTCGAATTTACTAGCTTCTGCTTGTCTATATTTTTTTATGTTAGTTAATAAGTTGTCTAGCAAATGCATTTGATTATCAGTTGTTGTTTTTTCAAATCTGACTTCCCAGGAATTCCAAGGACTTGCTGTTTCTCTCACAAAATTTAATAGTATTTACATATTTTTCTTGTGCTTTATTTATTTTAATAAGAAACTTTTTTTTATTTAAGACCAGAAGCAGAGAAACCAAAGCGGCCATTTGATTGGACATTTTCTACTGACTATAAAGGAACTCTCACAGATAATATTGTTGTAGAAAACACTGATGAGCATATAAATTTTGATTTGCTAAAGCAAAAAGAACAAATCCTGTTCTATCATGATCTTACTTTGTTTGAGGATGAGCTACATGATCATGGGATATCCAAACTGTCTGTGAAAATAGTAAGTATATTGAAAATAAACAATGTAAGAAAATCTTGCCAAACTCATGCTAAGAAAGTTTGAGAGAGAGTTTTCTCCATGGCATTTATTGCAAGTCTGTAATTACATCACATGTTTAAAACTCTATATATCTTACCATAAAAATGTTTCCACACTTACAAAAGATGTGAAGATGCAAAATATTTTACATTATGTAATTATTGTAGCATATACCTGAAATTGTACAGGATGAATCGGGGAAATATATAAAACTATTGATTCAAAAAACATTTTGTATTTTCAGAGAGTAATGCCTTCTTATTGGTATGTGCTGCTAAGGTATTTCCTGAGAGTGGATGATGTGCTGGTCAGAGCAAACGAAACAAGAATGTTCCATTTGCTCAACAGTGACTATGTCCTCAGAGAATACACTGTGAAGGAGGCACAGGCCAAAGATTTGAATGTAAGTATGTTAGAATAAAGGAATATAAGGGAGTAAATCAAAATTGTCCTGCCCCAATTGTTAACCTCACCTGCCGGTGGTGCATGCTGCTGAAAAACCAACTTGTGGCTGTATAGCCACCAAGTGGGATATTAAATGCCTTGTTCGTATTGGGCAGCAGCATCTCAGAAGCTAAAAGTATCCCACACATATTGGGCTCACCAACATGCATGTCCAGTGCTGACCCCCCAGCTTGGGGGGATTTAGGCTGTTACGAGGACGACAACGATGTTAGGATCCATGAATACATTTTGAATATAAACTTTTTATAACTTCAGAATTTTTAGTCTATAATTATGATGTGAGTGGACCACATAAAATTTCGTATGTTGACTTACACATACCTGTCCGTCGCCCTTTGGCTTCTGTGAGAGTGTGACTGGAATATATTTGTGTTGTTATCTTATTATAATCACACATATTTATTTCTTTTTTCAGATGCCAACATCGCATATGAAAGAAGCTGATGATGTGATACCAATACTGCCGGTCAAAGAAAAAGTTACACATAAATTAATTGTGAATATACCCTCAAATTAGCCAGTAGTGGTTTTGATCTCTATAATTATGGAATAAATTAATGTTAAGAATTATAAATGTTGTAATAAAGTGCAAGTCATATTGGGTAGTATGCTCATAATGCTCATATTTTAATTAATAGCCTTTAATTTTAAACTCTGTGAAATGGAGGTGCTATAGTAATGGAAGTGATACAAAGATACATAGTTGTACTAGACTTGTTAATTCAAATATATAAACATGGAGAATTTTACACTTGAAGCAGATTTTATGAAAATTATATGGAGTTCATAGATGAGATCATAATTGATACGTATGTTAACGAAAATTGCACATTGAAATGAAATCATAAGATTTAAAAACAGGTTTGGGACCAATTGGCGATAGCGAATAGGGAGACCTATTCGCTATCGCTAAGCTCGTGTTCGCGCCAGCTTAGTGTGCGCTAGTGAGCGTGACTCGTTAGTCAACGTATACACAAATGGCCCCCTGGTCCTGAATGATATATTCAAGATAATAGGTAACAGTTATGTGTCTGAATTGTGGTGTCCGAAGTGTACACCTGGGATTAGAGACTATAGAATTTTCGAAAAGCCTTTTCCAATTCAAAACGTGCCTATTTTTGACTTGCTTTTTTGAATAACTAAGTATTATTCTTACCTAAAGCTTTAGAGCCGTTTAATATTGGTGTTCTTTACTTATTGCGGCAATAAATAATATATTTTTGTAAAGTGTTTGTTTTTAAACACCCTAGAACAATTGCTTAGGTGTATCTTAATTAATTTTTAACTTTAATGTGGGAATATTATTTAGGGGTATCGTAAAAATTTTAATGGCTACATTATGGCGCTCCGTAGACAGTCAGTCATAGCCAGCCGTAGCAGGCAGAGTGTGTGCGAACACTTTTGTTTGTTTCCCTTATAAATTGAGCCAAAACACAGGTGTGGTGTGCGTCTAGACCTGGTGAATGCGCCATTCGCAAACTGCGTGAATGCATTTCAAGTTCGTACGCAGCCCCTGTGCCGTCCGCAGCAACACGCGTGCAGTTTGCACGTGGTGCTGCACATAACACACTTCATACGGTCTGGACTGGAGCTCTAGTTTTTGGAAATTACTACAATCCCTACTGAAGGGATTTTAGTTTCCTAAAGATAAGTCTTCTAAGCCCTAGCAGGCCAAGGGTTCGACATCTCCTCCGTTTTTTAAACATTCTAGGCGCCACGAGCCCGGCCTGGGAATCGAATTTTTGCTATCTTTCAGTGAGTACAAAGAACAGGCAGTCACGGTGTTGTATGCCGTGGAAGTGACTGGCTTCAAAATCGCGATGTGTAAAATGTGATTCCACCTAGCTATGGGCCTATGGTAGTCTAGTAGTAAGGCTACTTTATCCAGGTGCGATTCCTCGGAACGCATGTGAATCCACGGAGAATAGTGTATAGGCTCACACGCTGCAAGACTGTAAGTCAATGTCACCTTAGACTTTCCTTCCGTGACTGATACTTATCAGTTTCTTTTAATCGGTTGAATGAATAATTAGGTAATCATTTACCTTGTTACGTAGACACTGCGATTATCGCTCTCAGACTATCAAATATTGATTAGATATTTTAGGTACCGACGACAGCATATCAAGTTACCACAATCCGTCAAATTTCTGCGATAGATTTTCAACCTTAACACAATAGCGGAAGGTTAATGTTCAATTAGTAAAATTTGACAGATTCGTATACGTTGACCTGGTGTCGTCTGTACATTCCATAAATTGTTGAGAGCATATTTTTATTCACTTAAATTAAGTGTAGTAAATGCTGCTGGATGCTGCTGCATTTTCGGGTAATGCAAAAACTTAGTTTTCACTGAGATTTTTGCTCACTTACCATATTAGTTTTCACTGCGATTTCCGCTGAACCGCCCCTCCACTCGCGCCTTAGTCAAAAACTATGTGTTTGTGTTACGTACATACCTACTCGCTAGCGGATTCCGCTGCCCATTCTACTGCTATTGTAATATGCTAGCCGAATAAAAAATCTAATAGGCAGTCTTTCAGATTATAAAAAAATATTGCATACGTATTTTTCGTTTTTCATCTTAACAAATAATTACGAAGCAATAGACCGTTGGAATTGCGCGTGACGTCACGCCTATGTGAGATTTTAACCTTATTTTTAAATAGGCGTCACGTCAGGACCCCCCACTCCTGAACTTTAAGGCTACGTTCAGACACAGCGGGAACCGCGCGATTTCCATGCGAATCTGAAATCGCGCGGGTCTTATTTGTATGAGTTATTAAGTAATCGTTCAGACGTAACCGCGCGGTTACCGCCAGAACAACGCGCGGTTCCCGTATGTCTGAACTAGGGCTAAAACTCATTATTTTTGTCATTATACAAGGATTTTTTAAAAGAAAAAATACGTGTCCAGTATTTTGCGATAATCTAAATTACGGGCTAAATGGATTTGTTCATTTTTCACCCTGCCGTCTACCCTATTGCACTCTAATATGGGTGACGTACTATGTGGAATAATCGCTGAAAGCGATCTCACCTATTATAAGACACCTATTATGTTTTAAATACGGCCTTTGAAATTGCTAATTTGAATTTGGTAAAGTGATTGAACTGGTTTTAGGATTGTCTCTTTTTCCGATTAGGTACCATCAAAATTCGCGCGTTCTCTTTTACCCGTGTTCTCTTCTAAAGGTTTAATACCAAATACCTATCAATAATAATAATCATTTTATCCTGCGTAAAACCTAAAAGTCTAAGCTATCGAGGCCGATATGATTTGGTTCACGAAAAGATCATATAAAGAAATCTATATTGAAATTAAACCTACGTCAAGCGACGCAATTCGCTGCACGTGCTATCGAAATACTTATCAGATCAGTCTGTTGACTTTCATACCAGGTACTTGTACCGTGATTATAGCCGCCAGATTCTTTGTCATTCCAACATTGTAGGACTATAGTTTTTAATCACCCACTGTAATCGATATAATATCAAAGATTTTGATTATGTCCGATATGCAGATAGAGGCGAATGTTATCCGCTGCTGACAATGCAACCTGAGTTCATTCTGAGTAGTGTTCCATGTGTGGACATGTCTAATCCAGCAATGTTTCAATAAGTTGGTATAAAATGTGGCAAAAACATTCTGTTTCGTTGCTAAGTGCCGTATTAGGTTTGTGCCTCTTTTTTAAATTGTGCTTTATAGATAAGTGGCTTCTAATTGAATCTGATTTGCCTGGATAGTTCTAGAAAGATGTTACTGAAAAAAAATTGTCAAATAATCAAAAGTACCTACAATTATGCAAAATTATAAGACATCATGGTCTACGCTCACTACTTACAAATATTTTCCAAATTTCAGTGTTACTTTGCTTGCATCCTGGAGAAGCCCAGATAGCCACGTATGATGTGCGTTTAGGTAGTCTCCTTCGGATGCAGCAAGGCATTGGGTGGCCCTTATATCTTCAGGTGGCAGAAGGACACGAAGCTTTGATGCGCCTCTCTGAAACTCTACAGAACCAACAGTACTGTGTGGTGACCACTCCCGAGGGAGTCTTATTCGATGTTCGCAACCCACCAAATTCTAGGTTGGTAACTTCAGATATTCGCGCCAAAAAATATTTTCGCAAATATTGGACTATTCATTCATTTAGTTTACTATAAACATAAAATAAGCTATACTCACCAAAATCTTAATTCCCCCTAACGGAATCAAACCTATTTCTAACACATCTGTCCTCTAGTGGTGACAATCTGACTATTGCACTTAATAACGTGAGGTATGGAACAAAATTTGCTTTACTCTGGTAAAACAGCCATTTAGTTACCTATTAGTGATATTTCTACAGTGAGCTTAAAGTAGGCTTTGGAGAAGTAATGGCTTGGTACATTTTCATCCAACGGGTGTTCCCAACGGTGCTCTAACTTTACGCTACTTACATGCTTTAGTTTACTCGTTAGAACTGACATGATTTAAAAGCTTCTAATTAAACGAGCTTAAACAGTGTGTTAAGTGTTAAAGTAATGTTTAGTGTAGGTAAGTATTATTATCGCTTAGCTATACCAATCATCTAAGTTTTCTTTGGCTTCGACTGTTAAAAGATAAGTATGTACCTACCAATGATAGGTATAATTTCTATTAAAAACCGGGCCTATACATACCTATCTAACACTGAGTTACTACAAGCTGATAATAATGATTGATTTATTTATATTATATCTAATAAATAAAAAAAAAGCATAATGAATTAATCAAAGTATCTACTTATGCCTCAATTTATTATCAACTCGACCTATCGTAGGTTGTATCGCTAGAACCTTTGATAGTTGGTATCTAATTTATCGAAGCTAAGTTTCCCTTCCATTAGGTTTTGTGTTACAATTAAATAAAGAACTAAGCACTATAAAGATATAAAACAGTTTACAACTATACAAAATTTTTGGACACTAAAAGGTCTCATAAGTTACTGTCACAGCTACAGAATAAAATAACATGGACATCAGAGAATAACAAAATTCACTGAACACAGCTTTTGCATTTAAGATGCGACTGTCAATGGCTTTTGGTTATTCACCTTTTATCAAAGCAAACATGGGTCCACCCTATTGTTCTTACATTAAACATACAATTATTTATATGAAATATTTTGAACAAAACGAGGAAACCACACTCGGGCTGCACTAAATGCTTCTAATCCAGCATATTTAAATAAAATTAATTATGGTATATTTTCCCAAGCTACATATTTTTTTAAGCACTTAACTGAGCTGTTTCCCACGGTTCTCAATAAAAAGGCTATCTAAAACTAAAATAATTTTAAAATCAGTGATTATCGAGATTAGCGTGATTAGAACGTTGCCATATCAAACATAGATAATACTTTGGTAGTGTCTGTAAAATTCCGTAGCTAGTGCAAATGCAATCTCTAGTTCCTTTATTTTGACAATCCCAGCAACTATTACAAAGTCGTCAACATCTAATCATCTTCTTCATCATCTGCCTAGCCTTTTACTACTATGGTGGGGTCAGTGTTATCGTAACGTCTGCCAATGTGCAAAATATGGCATCCGGGATTTGTGGATCCCGAATTTAACGTGCGTTTCGAAGCACAGAGGAACTCTTCGTGACATATTGTCATGAAGATTTCTCCTCGGATCGACCACCCTAAGAGTTCCTCCTCTAAAATTCCTGCACAGATTCGAGTCTTGGAGTGACGGTTGCGGCGTTAGGGTCCACAACATCGGACTTGCAGATGAAGGTCGATGGCGCATGACTGCTACGGCAGGAAATCACACCATCACTGGCTGGTCTGAAGTGAAGGTTACAGGTAAGCAGCAAGCACTGCTTTATTTCGTTCTAGATTTCAAATGATTGAACGTCTGCAACTAGGTACATGTTGAAGCATGTCACATAGATGATAGCGCCAGAAAAAATAATTATTTTTATCAATGAGTTGTGATTGATGACAATCCCTTTTCATTATGTTAATAAGCGCGTGCAAGTGATAATTAAAGGTGACCTAGGGCTCAATGCGTATTGCGATAGTTATTAACCGACTTCAAAAAAAGAGAAGGTTCTACGTTCGACTGTTTTCTTGTATTTTGTTTAATATCTATTACTGAATTTCTTGAAGACGTTTGAACCGATTTGAAGAATTGTCGCCGGTAGGTCCCATCATCATGATCTGATGATGCTAAAAAATGATGAAATAAAACTTTGGACCTGGCTCTAGGAGCCGGTATCAAAATCAGTTAACACACCGGCAGACACCGACTTCTAGATTCATAATAATTGTTTTAAGCCCTTTTTTAATTTCATGCACCGTAACAAAATCCTGGGTACCCAATAAGGATTTTAGAACTCCACTCTACGGTATTAATGATTAATTAGGCATAATATCTTTCACATAAATCTTTTAAATACGAATGATTATTGCTGTTATCGATTTGCATATCTTAATTATATATTAAACGATTACTTAAAATGTTGCATTTTGATACTAAGTAGATAAATTATAGGAGTTTGATTCAGAATTCCAACAGAATGCTCTTTTGTACTTATACCTACATTTAGGCATTGATACCAACAAATAAATTGTCATATTCATTTATCAGTTCAATTATTAACCTTAGGTACAGATAAGTACATGTCTGGTCGTCAAAGATTTTCCTGTAAAAGTGGTGACTCACTTGCAACTCACAAGGACAACGTGTGCGTGCTCGTTGGTCATGAATTAAACAGAAAAAGGAATAATTACCAACCTGCTATTTAATATCAAGAGAGATTTTTATAAATACGACACCGATACCTGAAACCTCATTGTCCCTAAACTATTGACACTTTTATTATTCTATAATGTTTATTTTCAGAAAAAATAACGAGCTACACACCAGATGCCATATCTCTTAAAGATGGTCAAACAAAAACACAAGTAGAGCTGACATCATTGAACAATTCCTACTGTCTGGTGGCGCAGCCGTTTTCCGAGAGTTCCTTGGTACCTGGCCACTGTCGTGTTACCTTGGAGCGGACCACAAGGGCTGTGCAAGGTCGATGGAGCGTTCTGCTGGGCATACCAGGACGAGTGACGGAATTGCATATCGATAGATCTGTCGCTGTTGAAGGTACGACACTAGATTTACAGCTACATTTTTACCGTGTAACCTTGCTTGCTCTTTCTACTCATTACACACCTAACATACAGCTTAGTACTACAGTCAGGGTATGCTGACATTGGTGTCCAATATAGACATCTCCAACGATTTAGATATAGTTATGCTTTTGTTTGATCTTTTGCTCATGTCTCTTACATCTATAGTGGGTACAGTAAAGATGTCAAAAATATTCAAATTCCTTAATACTAACAGGTAGGCTGTAGGAGCATATAGGAATAGTATATTTAGATGTGGTTTAGCAATAAATCAGTGTCGCAAAGCCAAAGCAAACAATGCACTACTCGCTAACGCAACTACACGTCGTAAAATACATCAAGTGTCAACGTAGCAAGCACGGAGGGACAGTTGGACAGCACACATTGCAATTCAGAGCAGCATTTACGATTCAACTGTAAACGGAATCCGGTATTTCAGGATTAAAATGTCGGATTTTTACACGATTTGTTCAAATCTGCGTCTGAATTTCTAGTTTTCATTTGGATTTATTTAAAAAGGAACGTTTACGCACGTAGCGATGTTAATCTCAGGAACTGGTGATGCAATTTTTATATTTATCTTAATTATATACATGAAAAATGCAATGTTTTTAATGCCAGATAAGCCGTTCTTAATATCTCCATCAATCTTCATGACGTAATCATATCACGGATCCGATTAATTGTTTAGTTTTAAATCCTTATGAATAATCGAATTATGCGTAGAAAATACCTTCTGGAATATCCAAAAACCCAATCAAACGAGCGTTGGTGACTTCGATGCGAACACACAATTATTCAATTGGAAAACCAAAACCTATCTCTGATATCACTGTCTGAAGCATTTAACTGTCTCCAAATATACTAAATGTTTATCACTTTGATTACCTTAATTATTGTCTATCGCAATCTAATCGCTTCTTAATAATCGGTAATCGCATATCGATTATATTATCGCATAGCAATTAAATGATGCGTTCACGTAGGTACATGTGATATTGAAATCAGATGACTTTGGTCTTCGATTAAGGGCAACGTCACAATTGCTTGCTGCCTTATACATAGTACGTATGTACTTGTCTACCTGTTTTCTCGACTGGGTCATGTCCCCGACATTGCCTTGTATGTGGGAAAGGTGATCTTGACATTAGTGTCGTGATTTCAGTCCGTATTTTTGGCAACCGAACCCCTCTTAGGCACAGAACAAAGCTTTTCAACATCATTAATCTATTGCAGTTCGATAACAAGGACAGGTAGTGACAGTAAATTTTACCCATAGCGGTTGAACTAGGCTGGATATACCTAATTTTAGTTTTTTAATGATTTTATCAATCAGATAATCTAAAATAAAGTAGATTAAAGCAGGGTTATCTGACAAGATTTATTTATTTGATAACCTTTACATGATCTTGAAAGCGGCAAGTCTTTTATGCAGTAATTTCTTTGTTTCAGCCGAGCGTCTCGATGTAGGCTTCGTGCGGGATACCGCCCATCATAAACTTCATTTGTATTGTAATATTTTACACACGGAAAAAAACATTACTTTTTGCCGTTTCCAAAAAGGCACAGAGGCCTCGGGCTTCAATGTTATTGACGGTTTGAGTGATGGTCGCTACAGGTTGGTCATTAACGTCTTTTGTTTGAACAAACATTATTTTATTAACATTGCTGGCAGTAAGTCTCAGTTAAAATATTAAATAATCATATTGGTCACAATATATTATGCTTTGAAGGTTTACCTGAACTTAGCAACTTTTTAAAGGCAGTGGATAGGCACTTATCTGAGTACACAAATGAATATCTTTAAATAAAATTCTTCACCAGTTATTACGGAGATGGTTTCTACAAAAGACAATGTGGACTGACTATAGAGTCAGTGGCTAGCGATGACTACGGCACTTGGAGGTGCACGGTCGGAGTACAAGAGCGGGCTGGCAACGTTATTGAGCCGAGGACGCCTCTTCAAGCACTTATAAGTGTCCCAGCAGAAGGAGGTAAATAGTTTGAACGTAATGGACTTCAAGTGGGTACCTTACACGTGTTGGTTATGCATTGTAATTTCTATTAGGAGAATAGTCAATGAATTGACAAATATATAACAAAAATTCTTAATTCTTGTCTTGCTAAAAATATTTAGAGGATTGGAACGGATCTTAGTAGGGCCCATCCCAAGCCACGATATTAACATGAATTCATATAATTCTAGAAAGAAGATTAAAACGAAATTTTGATGAGGGGACAGAAGAGGAATTGAGGACAATATTCGTGGAAAGTGACACAACTCTAACGATAACGTGTCGTGCAGACGCTTCCCTCTCGTATTGTTGGTTTCAACATCCCAATGGATCACAATTCACACCTGTGGAGCGACAAGTCGGCCAGGACCTGGATTTCTGGTATGAATATTTTTGTACAGATTGTTAGGAACAGTTAGAAATACTATTATTATTTGACCAAAAAATAGAGCATTTTGTATCAAGACCTGGTTGGTATTTTCATTCACAAGTCGTTTTTTACGGCTTCTCTGTACGCGGGACCAGAATGGCAAAACGGTACGATTCTTAATTTCCTTATCTTTTTTGAGAACTTTAAAAGATTTCGGTAGTATTTATAGCTGAAAAGTCATCGTACCTATTCCTTGTAATGTAATAATGTTTCATCATCAGCTTTTTTATCGTCCCACTGCGCGTTAATTAATGTTTACTTATATTCATTTCATTAGGTATGCAGGTGAAAACCTCCAATCCGGTGACTGTGGAATTACCTTTGCTACAGTTAACAAGGAGGACGGAGGAGTATGGACATGTCACATGGGTTATAAATACCAATTGGGGGTTGAGATCATAGATCGTGTGAAAGTTCGAGTTACTGGACCTTTAGCCGCTCTGGAACCAGAAGTCGGTACTGTGATTGGTGGTAATGCCACTCTTTATTGCCACACTGCGAACGGGCCGCAGCCACTGGATTATTGCAGATTTTTAGCACCGAACTTTGTTGGTATAAGTCTTGATTCTACTGTGGATGCCAACAAGTAAGTACATATTATTTTTATTTTATAAATGTATCACACTGTAATACTTAAGTATTGCGGTAGTGCTAATTAAAATAGATTAGGAAAAGTGCAAAGATAAATAAAAACCTAGATATACCCAAATCACTGTCAAGGGACATGATAATTTGAAATGCTAATTTACCGCAAAAATGAAATGTTAGAACTTTTTGAAGTTTTTAACTCATTCTTTTTTACAGTGCTATTCTAGATCGTTTTTACTTCACCCCGGGGAGGAATTTGGACTACGGTGACTGTGCTCTGACTATTGACCCTGTACTTGAGGAGGATTTGGGTGAATGGACTTGCGCAGCTCTTTTGCACGACCACATTATAGAGTCTAGAGATACGATACATCTTTATTATGATTCTCGTAAGTATTACTTGCCTCCTTTTGTTTTATGGATGTTTTTATCGTTAAAATGTTGAGTAAAACTAGCATTGAACATTTTTTTATAAATTTTGAAGCTAATTGGGCCACGTTGAGCTCTCATATCATCTGACTTTTTTGCCTTACCAGATGCGGTACGCATGCCTCGGCTACGCGCCGGATTAATTGGCACATCAGTAGGTCTCGTAGTACTGGCCCTGGTACTGGCTGGTGCGATCTGGTACAAGAAGGGAAGACCAGTGCCTTGGAACAGACCATCAGGCCCTATCCAACGATTCAGCAATGGCACCGATACATTGTCTATGCAGAATAATAGTGTTGAGCCTAGAACTAGTGTGAGCACAACGAGTAGCGATGAAAGCGGTCGTGCGTAAGATTGATAGATCAGGGGGAAAGTCATCGACAAACTTTTTGGCAGCTTCAAATATAGCTCGGAATTAAGTTGCGAGCCGCCGTTGAGTTTGGCGAAGACTAAATGCAAATCAAGCTAAATTTAAATAACTGCTGGTGCTTAACCCTAGCTTAACCCAAATATGTGTACCTAAAGAAATGTGATAATTAATAATTTTCTTATTTACTAATTTTAACGTTATTGTTATCTATTTATATCGTTGATTTTATTAAACATTATGCCTTTGTTATGATTTCATCTTTTATTTCCTGTTTACATTTTTCTTTTAAGTAGGTACTTAGTTTTTTACTCTCTGAACCTTTGCGACTGGGTTAGTAGAGTATAAAGATGTCTTAATAAAATAATTGTGTCTATATAAAAGATAAAACCTATGATAATAAGTTGATTAACAGTTGTTGGTCGGAATTAAAATGGCCTATTGTTTTTATTTCCAACAGTCGTTTGAGTCATGGGCTATTTTTATAAANAACATCCCAATGGATCACAATTCACACCTGTGGAGCGACAAGTCGGCCAGGACCTGGATTTCTGGTATGAATATTTTTGTACAGATTGTTAGGAACAGTTAGAAATACTATTATTATTTGACCAAAAAATAGAGCATTTTGTATCAAGACCTGGTTGGTATTTTCATTCACAAGTCGTTTTTTACGGCTTCTCTGTACGCGGGACCAGAATGGCAAAACGGTACGATTCTTAATTTCCTTATCTTTTTTGAGAACTTTAAAAGATTTCGGTAGTATTTATAGCTGAAAAGTCATCGTACCTATTCCTTGTAATGTAATAATGTTTCATCATCAGCTTTTTTATCGTCCCACTGCGCGTTAATTAATGTTTACTTATATTCATTTCATTAGGTATGCAGGTGAAAACCTCCAATCCGGTGACTGTGGAATTACCTTTGCTACAGTTAACAAGGAGGACGGAGGAGTATGGACATGTCACATGGGTTATAAATACCAATTGGGGGTTGAGATCATAGATCGTGTGAAAGTTCGAGTTACTGGACCTTTAGCCGCTCTGGAACCAGAAGTCGGTACTGTGATTGGTGGTAATGCCACTCTTTATTGCCACACTGCGAACGGGCCGCAGCCACTGGATTATTGCAGATTTTTAGCACCGAACTTTGTTGGTATAAGTCTTGATTCTACTGTGGATGCCAACAAGTAAGTACATATTATTTTTATTTTATAAATGTATCACACTGTAATACTTAAGTATTGCGGTAGTGCTAATTAAAATAGATTAGGAAAAGTGCAAAGATAAATAAAAACCTAGATATACCCAAATCACTGTCAAGGGACATGATAATTTGAAATGCTAATTTACCGCAAAAATGAAATGTTAGAACTTTTTGAAGTTTTTAACTCATTCTTTTTTACAGTGCTATTCTAGATCGTTTTTACTTCACCCCGGGGAGGAATTTGGACTACGGTGACTGTGCTCTGACTATTGACCCTGTACTTGAGGAGGATTTGGGTGAATGGACTTGCGCAGCTCTTTTGCACGACCACATTATAGAGTCTAGAGATACGATACATCTTTATTATGATTCTCGTAAGTATTACTTGCCTCCTTTTGTTTTATGGATGTTTTTATCGTTAAAATGTTGAGTAAAACTAGCATTGAACATTTTTTTATAAATTTTGAAGCTAATTGGGCCACGTTGAGCTCTCATATCATCTGACTTTTTTGCCTTACCAGATGCGGTACGCATGCCTCGGCTACGCGCCGGATTAATTGGCACATCAGTAGGTCTCGTAGTACTGGCCCTGGTACTGGCTGGTGCGATCTGGTACAAGAAGGGAAGACCAGTGCCTTGGAACAGACCATCAGGCCCTATCCAACGATTCAGCAATGGCACCGATACATTGTCTATGCAGAATAATAGTGTTGAGCCTAGAACTAGTGTGAGCACAACGAGTAGCGATGAAAGCGGTCGTGCGTAAGATTGATAGATCAGGGGGAAAGTCATCGACAAACTTTTTGGCAGCTTCAAATATAGCTCGGAATTAAGTTGCGAGCCGCCGTTGAGTTTGGCGAAGACTAAATGCAAATCAAGCTAAATTTAAATAACTGCTGGTGCTTAACCCTAGCTTAACCCAAATATGTGTACCTAAAGAAATGTGATAATTAATAATTTTCTTATTTACTAATTTTAACGTTATTGTTATCTATTTATATCGTTGATTTTATTAAACATTATGCCTTTGTTATGATTTCATCTTTTATTTCCTGTTTACATTTTTCTTTTAAGTAGGTACTTAGTTTTTTACTCTCTGAACCTTTGCGACTGGGTTAGTAGAGTATAAAGATGTCTTAATAAAATAATTGTGTCTATATAAAAGATAAAACCTATGATAATAAGTTGATTAACAGTTGTTGGTCGGAATTAAAATGGCCTATTGTTTTTATTTCCAACAGTCGTTTGAGTCATGGGCTATTTTTATAAAAAACTAGCTTCTGCCCGCGACTTCGTACGCGGATCCTGTTTTTTTTATATAAAAACCTTCCCTCGATCTGTACAAACATTTTAAGACCAAAATAAGTCCGATCGGTCCAGCCGTTCTTGAGTTATGCGCTTACCAACACATTTAGCGATTCATTTTTATATATAAGATTTATATATAAGATTTAAGAGGTTATAATCCTTATACGAAGTTTACATAAGTGCGGTAGATGTTTTAGATATTCAAATGAAAATCACCGTTTTAATCACTTATCATTTATTAACGAAAAATTCAAAAAGTTTGAATTGAAGACAATTCTATCAACTTATACATTTTTGGTGACCCCTCTTACAACTCACTAGGCACTAAATTTATTCTTCATAAAATCCTTTTATGATTTGTTTAATAGTGACTTTGGAGAAGAACTTGTTGATTGCTTTGACGACAGTTTTTACTATCTGCTTGATGGCTGGTGGAGACAACTCGTCCATCAATTGCTGCCAGTTCTCGTTAGCAAACTGCAGTGTTGTTTCAGCTGAGGAAAAATTAACATCGTCATTAAAAAATAAATCTACGCATTTGATAGGCTTAGGCCTTAGGCCCAAATTCCTCGACAGCATAAATTCAATTTCCAAAGTAAAAAGTTGTTTTAAAAAAAGCGGATGTTTATGTGACTGAAACTATCTCACAGAGACAACCACTCATGTTTTTTAATGTAGTTATGCATTGCCCAAAAATTTATCCAATATTTTTTTGTAGGTAAGTATAAGCATTCTAGATGAGTTGTAAAACTGATATAATCGAACAAAAGGTTTTTTGGGCGTATGTCCTTTATGTCCTTCGATGCATATTATCGTCATACGATGAATATTAATTACTCTGATAGCACAAAAATCAATGATGAATTCATCAAGATATAATTATTGAACTTGTTATTTCCTTTGTTTTTATTTAGATTGTATTATAATGGCTTTGGCCAAGAATTTCTAGTTGTTTTTTTATCTTATTTACTTAGATATCCTTTCGTACTAATATTGATATTTTGCCTGGTGAAAGGGCCCCATTGATAGGTATTAGGATTGGTAGGTAATGTGGCATAGAGTTTGGTCGAACTCTAAAGACGATAATTTTTGTCCAGTTGGGAGATGGTCCTTCGAAACACGGGAGACATTTCGAAGAAACAACTGTTATCTAGTTCTAGAGAAAAACTGATCGATTCTCAATAGACTTGATTAAAGTACTTACCGAGTTGTTTGTTCCCATTGAACAGGTTTTTCAGGTCAAATGTTGTGCGTTCAATAGTGTATTTATACTTCGGCGTAGCAAGGTGTAAGTGATCGCCATTGCTATCCTTTTCCATAATCAGTTTGCTGTCAATTTGGACTTCAACGCCCTCTGTGAAATTGTTGGGTTAAGTTGCATTAAAATTATAAAGAGGAATCATTTTCTTTTTTGTTTGTTCCGTGTATAGGCTCAGAAACTACTGAACGAATTTAAACTTGCTGCAATTTTTGCTTTTTGCAATTTTGCTTTCAATTCTTTATCATAAAGTTCTTCGTATGACTTCATTGTACTTACGTGCTTCAACCAATGCATCTCCATTTCCTTTGATAGGTAGAATTAGAATTCTGCCATCGGCGACATAGTTGGCGGTTAAACTGAGGTTGCCTTTGAATTTTAATGTGATTGTTCCCTCGGTTTTAGTGAGTTCTAACCTGAAATAAATAAATTAAATTAAGTATAAGTAGGTTCGAATACCTATTTTTAAAAACTCGATGTTGAATTGATCTCTACTTTCGTCGTGACTCGTGTGACCTTTACAATTAGGAATTAAATATTGTACCTATAACTGTTAATGGGTACCTAATAGTCTTCCCAATTACATTGTAGAGACCCAACAGTCTAAACCGTCGCCCAATAATGGCCGATAGTTGACCTTTCATCTCCAGACTTATCAAACCGAACCGATCAAACTATCACCCAACTAAAAATTTGCAGTCTGCGAGGGCTCGTAATGCAACGTATGATTATGTGACATGCTTCTGCAAATAACAGCCCGGGCAAAAGTCGACTTTAATCGTTTTTTGTTGCACACAAATTACTCGTAATTAATAGAAAAACGCAGTTTTCAGCAAATTACTTTTATAAAGTAACGTGGAACTCGTTTTTATAACAATTACATGTAAGTAGATACACGTGTATGACTAGGACAGTATATTATTGCATTGTGCCTATTGTATTTGTCCTGTATTAGTCATAACTGAACAATTAGTGAAGTTATAGTCTTCGGATGTCGAGGAGTCCGAACATTTGCATACAATGTGGACCACGGGCTTTGGTGTTTCGTAACATATATAGTAGTCAATGTTCATTGTTTATCGATTAAGCCGATAGACGATAGAAATATACTCAGTTTACTTCCGGACTTGGCATACAAGGCTGTGGAAATAAGAGTTCCTACGTGAACAGAAATAGAAATAGATGACTAGATTAATCAGTCAATAAGCTTAAGGCTCATCTGATGAAGTAAATTCTGAAGTCTTTTTAATTTTATGTAGTCCGTTTCAAAAAATATCGATTTAGGGAAAAGTATGTTTAAAAAATCAATTTACTTCAAGTCTGTCACTTTGCATTTGCTGATTCCGTGCATAGCTGCTTCACTGAAGGTGAGGTTCAAGCCGTTGCCAAGTATTTCGATGTTCTTCAATTTGACGGGGTCTATGGATGGCACGTCCATTTCTGGGATGCCCGTTGTGAACTTGGGAAGAGCAGTCTCCATCTGCTCTTTGACGCACTCGACGAAATTATCACTTTTGAAGTCACATGGTGTGATGTAGGGAGCTGAAATAAAGATATTAATATATTTATGAACTTTTTTTAAGTTTTAGTAGGTACTGTAAAGGAAAAGGGAAACTGGTTTTCTTCTTAAGGTACTTGATAAACTAATAAATAAAATATTTATATATTTAGCACGACCTTTATTAGCCTTTCGAAAACCTGCTAATCAAAGTATTTCCATGTTGTTGACATGCTAGTGCTACATAGTATTTTTTTTTAAATGGTGTCTTAGTTTTTGCATGTATTTGCATTTATATTGCAGGAAAATTGCAATAAAAACAATCACTGAGTGATGCATTGTGGTGTTTTTTTTTGTGTAATTCTAACAGTTCTGTTGATAATGGGTATAGCTGGTAAGTATAGGTCTTAGCATCTATACCTAGATTGATTGATCTAACGTAGAGTTACTGGGAAAGGTTGATATTTTTGGAACTATACATTTTGTAAACCAATTTTATGAATTACTTAATTATACAGGTATTCAGTTACTGGTCTGAAATCAGAGAAACATTTACGAGTATGTGGTGAGGTAATTAACTTTTAATTTGCGTAAAATACTATATTTTATATCTTATTTGCAAAATGCGTTAAGTAAATAATTCCGTTGTTTTTAAGATTAGTCACATAGCACTTGTCTCATGTTGCAATTAATCAAGAAAGATTATAAGCCAGACGGATGTTGATTATATGTTAATAATATTGGAAAAAGTCAATAATATAGGTAATTGTGAATCTGTCAGAGAAACTTAGACTTGATGCACTGAAAGACGTTCATGAAGTAGAAACAATAGTCCGTAGAAACACGTGTACATATGAAGTTAATAATATAGATAATTTATCATTAATTGTTTATTGTAAGTCTATTATAACCATAATAAGTCATTTTCTAATAATATGGGCTATTATGTTAATTACGGTTTTGATTTGTGTTAAGTGGACATTTTTAATGATGAATTACTGTACGAGGCGTAAATCTTCCGCAAAATGATTTATTATAAATTATGGATAGGTATACCTATTGCTGGTAACAATAGGTACTTTGATTGCACTTCCGGGTACATTATAAGTAGGCATCATGTATTTATATGTATTACAAGTTGTAAGGTACAAGTTGATAACCCGAAAAAGCTAAACCAATGGCTTTTAAATGGAGCCAAGTAATAATAGGTACTTGAAAATCCTAATGGCGTATTTAAATTAAAAAAGAATATTGACTATAATATTCATGATTTTTCATTGTAACACCGTATTTGTAAGTTTATTATTTAACTATAAGTTTATAAAAAAATATTATAAATGGGGTATTTTAGTGTTAAAAATTCCTGCTCATCACTATCGACTGGGAGAGCGTGCCCAAAAAGCAGCATTGCCACGCTGGGTGATAATTTTTATCCTGTGTCCAAGGTAGTTTGATTACGGATTTATTTAGATAAATTAAAATATTATAGTTGTCCATCAGACATTATGTACCTACATACATCACCTAAAGTCCAAAGCAGTCGTATAATTTAAATCTTATAAACTTTCAGAAATACGCGGTTGATAATGTTTTATTTAACACATCATAATGATTAACTTTCAAAATAAGTAAAGTGGTGGTGTGATGCAAATATTTCTATGAAACAAGAAAATTCCATGTTGTGGTCAACTAAGTTACACACTGAATATTGAACAGCTGCCCTGCACCTGTATCCATATGGATAGGTTGCCTATGTGTATGTAATTGCCTAGACTAGACCAAAACAAGGTACCTATGACAATATGAACTGCAAAATGTAAGCCAAAATGCGGTTTGAATTATTTATGTTAGACAAATATGCAGCTCCAGTGAGTATCTTTTATTTCGTTTATTAGATACTTTTTTGGTGGGATATCATCAAATTAACTAAAACCCACCATGTTTCTTCTTGAGCCCTTTTTGTACCAGGGCCGCGGTAATTCTTTTGAACAATCCCGCAACCTTTTGATGAGATACTCTCGTTGACTTTATGATTTTATACTGACGGACTCAGACCCATCTTTGGCAATCTAAGGGCGTTTTTCCTTATGTATTTACGTACATATCTCAATCTAGACACGCGGCAGCGTGTCAAGCCAAGTTCAAGCAAAGACTGGCTGGCAAGCGCCACGTGTATATTTACAGGAACCATTTGGTGCCACTTTTTACCCCTCCATAACTCAAAACCTATTTAACGTAAACACTTGAAACTACGTGTGTTTCATTATGTCCATGAGGACACCTAGAAGCCCAAATTTCATGAAGCTAGCTCAAACGGTTATAAAGATATGAAGGTCCAAAAATCGTAAAATTCCCACTGACTGACTGACTTATAGTACCTAAACCTAACCTACTTCCAGACAACCTAGAAAGATGAAATTTGGAATCTAGCTCGGTAATTGTGTGTAAGCGTAGGAAAAAATCTGAAAACAAAAAAAAGTTAAAAAATAGGGGGGGTCCCCATACAACAAACGTGTAAACCGCAAATTATAACTTTGTTTTTCATATATTTGTATAAAAAACCGGCCAAGTGCGAGTTGGACTTGCGCACGAAGGGTTCCGTACCATTATCTATGAAAAACCGGCCAAGTGCGAGTTGAACTCGTGCACGAAGGGTTCCGTACCACGTTTATTGTATGGGGACCCCCCTTAATATTTTACTTTTTTTATTTTTAGTATTTGTTGTTATAGCGGCAACGAAAATACAACATTTGTGAAAATTTCAGCTTTCTAGCTATCACGATTTATCAGATACAGCCTGCTTCTTTACAAAAAGTAATGATATCCCACCAAAAACATAAATGTAAAAAAAGGAAAGCCAAGTTCAATATAAGACCTATGCCTGGTTGTGGGCTTCACCGCAAAAAGAACGGAGATCTAAATGAGTCCCAAGTTCTGTACAAAATCCAAATATGTATTTATAGGTACAACATATGGCTTGGCTAGTTTTTATCAGGATAAAAAAATGTTTTATATATGTTACTGTAAAAGCCCGAACTGTGGTAAATCCTAGGATTTACCGGTAAAACCTAGGATTTACCAACTCTCAGTGGTAAAAGTCCGAACAATTCTTTTATTTCGGACTTTTACCAGTATTTAATTGGTAAATCTTAGGATTTGCCGCTATGACACGGTAAATGTTGATAAAGACATGTCATAACGTATTCGGCGCGTCGTCTTGCACTCGTGGACAATTCGTCATTCCCCAGTACCCGTACCACCACGCGCCTTCGCGAGCCTCCTTGTGAGAAAATTGTCGACTGGAGGATAAGGATTCAAAAACCGGCCAAGTGCGAGTTGGACTCGCATACGAAGGGTTCCGTTCCATTATCTATGAAAAATAAACGCACCTATTTACTACAACTAGTCTAAATATAAAATAAAATGGTATTAGAAACCTCCATACCATTTTTTAAGACCTATCTATAGATACCGCACACGTATAGGATTGACAAAAAAAAAGCCCCCGCAATATTATTATTTTTGTGAGAAAATTGTAAAGCGTTCAATGTAATACATCTACCTACCAAGTTTTAACTGTGTAGTCTTAATAGTTTCGGAATAAAGCGACTGTGAAATACAGACAGACAAACATGACGAATCTATAAGGGTTCCGTTTTTGCCTTTCGGCTACGGAACCTTAAAAATATAACAGTCTCAAAGCAAGTCATCAGGATTACTTTATAATTCCAAATGCCATAATAGCACTCCGTGTTGTAACAAATAATGTTTTTCTTACTAAGTACAGACGACAGCACTTATACGAATCTGTCAAATTTTACCAGTCAAACATTAACCTACCTCCATTGTGATAAGGATGAAAATTTATTGCAGAAATTTGTCATTTTTTTGATTATCACAATGGAGGTAGGTTAACGTTTGACTGGTTAAATTTGACAGATTCGTATACCTTGACCTGCTGTCGTCTGTACCTTATCATTAATGACGATTGTCTTTTTTTTTCAATTAGTTCCTAAATACCAAATTATAAGAAAAAAACTGATTCAGTGAGATTCAATTACCCAACATAAACGTTATGTTTGTCGGAAGATATTTATATTTTGTTATTCGAGAAGTATTTTTACGTTCTTTCAAATAGTAATTATAAATTAATAAATAAAAAGTTCAAAAGAAAATAGGATTGGCCTTGAATAATTAATTATACAAGAGGTTATTAATAAATTACTCTCATATAGTCATATTATACACATAAATAAACATGTATGGTTCATAATATAATTACAATTAATGATTAAGAATGAATATTTTTTTAATTCCCATAATATGTACTAGCCATCACTAATAAAACCTAGAATATACTAAATTCTAATATTAAAAAAAAAGATTTTTGACATTTACCGTTCCCTTGATGTAAATCCTAAGATTTACCAATTAAATACTGGTAAAAGTCCGAAATAAAAGAATTGTTCGGACTTTTACCATTAAGAGTTGGTAAATCCTAGGTTTTACCGGTAAATCCTAGGATTTACCACAGTTCGGGCTTTTACAGTAACATATATATTTTTAACTTATAGAATAACTGAGGTAATAAAAACTGGCCAAGTCATATCTTGTTCCTATAAATACATATTTGGATTTTGTACAGAACTTGGGACTCATTTAGATCTCCGTTCTTTTTGCGGTGAAGCCCACAACCAGGCATAGGTCTTATATTGAACTTGGCTTTCCTTTTTTTACATTTATGTTTTTGGTGGGATTTTAATTACCCAACAACTCATAATATTAGAGCATTCAGCACACGTGCTGTGTCCCAATCAACTGTGACGCGACAATGCTCGGCAGTGATGACGGATTGTCAAAAGAATCACGTATCGTTTACCTTGTCAGTGTCGGATCAAACAAACGAAATAATTCCGTTCTGATTATTATTTTATTTTACCACCATTTATCGTATACAGGGCTACTTTTCATTCGACGAAACTATATCCAGCAGGAACCGTACAGAAGCTACGTGAAAACTACACTCGACTATGGACACTACCTACTACAAATATCAGTTTTCTTAAAACAACTTCTTTTCAGAAAACGATCTTGTATCTAATGGATCTACAACCGTTTTGTACAAGATTCCAATTAAAATGTTTATTTTTGAGTTTCTCATTTTATAACAAATATGAAACCAGAAAAAATAATCTATAAAAGAAGCAAACAGTTTTTTTTGTTGGGGAAAATTGAATGAAATGTTAGGAGCAAGTGCTCTACGAACAAACTAGTATTAAGATGCAATATTGTATGCTTAGAAAGACTTCGTGACGTACGTACCATTATGAGTAGACTGATAATGATGATGTAGATGTTAATGTTATAATTATGTAAATCTGGCACATTGAACGTCTGCTTTTGAAGATAGTTTTTGCGTCATTGTGACACAAGGAATGCTTTTGTTGGACGCGATGAGCAGGGTTAATGTCTCATCGCGATACTATGAACCTATGCCAAGTCCAAGCTCATTGAAGTATAGTTACCTATTTGTATGCAAAGATTATAAATTTATATTCGCTTATGTATCAGAATCATCTCAAAGGTACCTCCTCAATATAATAAAGCTGAAGATTTAGTATGTTTATTTCCATAAACGAGTTAATTTCAGGAATTAATGGACTGAGTAAAGAAATCTTTCAATGTAAAATAGTTTTATATACCTAGGTATCGAGGAAAGCTAAAGGCTACTTTTTATCCAGGTGCGCGGAAATTTTCCAAAGTGCTCCAGTTACGACTGGAAGCCAGTATTTTATAGGACACTAGCGTCTGCCAGCGGTTTCACCCGCGTCCCGTGGGAACTTCTTGGCGCACCCGGATAAAAAGTAGCCTATAGTCTTCCTCGATAAATGGGCTATCTAACACTAAAAAAAATTTCTAATCGGACCCGTAGTTCCTGAGATTAGCGCGTTCAAACAAATAAACAAACTCTTCAGCTTTATAATATTAGTAGCTAAGTATACATAGATTACATATAGACAAAACTCTGTAGGTGGTTGACCCCCGACGTAATATTATGCTTGTTTAAGAATATCATTAGGTAGATGGAAGAAGATCAATTGTGTATCTACCTACTATACTGTACCCATATGTACATGTTTTAGAAATAACAAACTCAGTAGGTAATCGATTTCGTTATGGCAGTCGTGTCATCGCTTTCTTTGATCAGTGCATCAATCTGTTTACAGAACCCTGCTTTTAGCACGTTGCTGGTGTCAGCTCTATATTTCTTAGAAGGAATGAGCAAATTCATTTGCTTTGTTTTGAACATTATGAACGATGTGTTTTATCAACAGATGCTAAAGATAATCTGAACGAATATTATAAAAGTAACTATGTCTGTCAGGAAAAATTATTTAAATGTAGCTACACAGATGGTCTAGAGCCTGATAAAGGACATCTATGTCCAATTTCACCAAGATCCCCTATACTGCTATTGTGACCTAAGTAGGTATGGAATCCTTTACTTAAAAGCTTCCCTTACCCAGCCCCTAAATATAATGTAGTTTCATCGACATTCTGACCCCTGACGGTTGGTGAAACCATCTTCTAGCGCTCCCCCAAACTTGTCAGAGGATCCCGTAAACTTCTCCTAAGTTTGTGTGTTTCCCCTGTTGGTGAAATTGGGCTTAGTCTCCTTTCTACCCTTTGGCTGAGGTCAACATTCAGTCTAACCGAGTGGAAATTAGTAGGTACTATGTTTTACATAGAGCGACTGCTTATTTGAACCACAACCAGAGGCACTTACTGGGAAGTTTGTACTTAAGTAATTACAAATAACGCCGACGTATAAAGATAGACTCAAAAATAAAAGCTCAAAAATTTAAATCACAAATAGAATTTAAATCGAAATAAGCATACAAAATAGTCGAATTATAAATCGCCTAAACAATATTTCTTTTTTTCTGATATATTTATGCAAGTATTAACGCTTCCTTATGTGTTTAACGGCTTGCTTTATATTCTTTTATTTAAATCTTTACCAGGCAAGTCAATTAGGTATAGGAACTTAAGATAAGATACTGGTTATTTGAGCAAAATCCAGCTAGGTAGGCCTATAATTTGAACACTTAAATGTTAATCGTATGCGAAGATTTTATACACTACTTAAACACGACCTTGTAAATAATTTATTTTTGAACTTGAACTTGTTCTGAACCTTTTTGTTTTATTAATGAAGTCTTTTTTTATATTCATTTTGCAGATCATTACGATATGTCAAAGTTACTTTGAAATAATAATAAAAAAACCGGACAAGTGCGAGTTGGACTCGCGCACGAAGGGTTCCGTACCATTATCTATGAAAAATTAACGTCACAACTAGCCAAAATACAAAAATTTTTATAAACCGCAAATTGTAACTTTCTTTTTCATACAAATATATGAATAACAAAGTTATAATTTGCGGTTTCATACGTTTATTGTATGGGGATCCCCCTTCATATACATATTTTTTAATTTTTAGTATTTGTTGTTATAGCGGCAAGGAAAATAATAATAATAATAAGTTTGTGCAAAGGCGGTACTCCTTGATACGGCGCGTATTGTGAGGAGGTTTCTGTCTCTGGGACCCTAACCACCGGTACCTTGGACCCTGTGCCCGATATCGGTGGCCACCTGTTTTTTATATTTTTAAATGTTTTTATATTCTTTCTTTTTTATAATTATATTTAAAAATGTAAAAAATATGTTTAAAAATAAATAAATCGAATAATAAAGTTTGTGAAAATTTCAGCTTTGTAGCTATCACGGTTTATGAAATACAGCCTGGAGACAGACAGACAATGAAGTCTTAGTAATAGGGTCCCGTTTTACCCATACGATACGGAACCCTAAAAAGTATTTTTATCTTGGTCACTTACTTTACCAGCTATTAGTAGGTATTTCTTTCGTCTCTATTTTCCAAGGGAAGGCTGACAAGGGTACATTGGAGAAAAGAGTTGGATGTTTTTAAGTAAAAGTGTTGTTTTTGAAATAAATTAATTACTTAAAACAGTTTTTGATTATACTCCCACTCACAATGCAGTTATACCAAAGTAAATAATTATAAAATTCACAAATAATTTAAAAACGAATACTTTATTATATTTATTTTATGTTGTAAAGACATGAAAAAAGAGTAGGCATGCTTAGTGCGCACCGATTAAAATTAATGGTTGCTTTGAATTTAATTTAGATGACTGATTGATTTTTGAATCATTCAGCTTCCGTATCTCTATAATTCTATAACCATCCTATCAAACATGATTTTTAACTGACTTCCCAAAAAGGAGGAAGGTCTCAATTCGGATTAATGTATATTTTTTTGTGACATATCTCTTTGATTTATGCATCTCAAAACACAGATACCCCCCTCAGCTATAATTTCATGCAATCTTGACTGTTTGTGTAGGTATAAGTTATTTTTATCTTAGGGTAGGCAAAAAAAGAGCAAGCCGTATAAACTTGAAGGGTGCCATTATATATTGATAGATCAGAATCAGCGATTTCATACAATTCAATAACAGTTATATTATGAAACTGGTTTTATATTTGGAAGATATTTCAGTGAATATTTCTTTGAAGATTTTGTGATTTTTTTTCCTACTTTTGCTTTTTACATATAATAAGGAATCATCTCCAAAAACTATATGTTTCCAATTGAAAATATACTAAATCTACCGACGCTATCGAAAGTTATTTCCCAAAAACAAAGCAAAGTTTTGAAGTAAAAAGTAATGTTAGTTTTTTTCGAAATCAATAAAGTTGCGTTAGCTCCCTTTGTCTATTTTAGGTATTACCATATCGTAATTTTTAAATTCTGAATTAATTATTTTGCTAATTTGAATACACGTGGTTATAACTTTGTCAAAACACGTTCATCACACTTTGAATAGAGATATCTAGGTATAGGGAAATAGACGCGACCATACATCTTAAAATATAAATTGTTGGAGGTCAAAAGTAAGATCAAAAATAGGTTAAGCAAAAGAAAAGGTGCACAAACGGATAGCTTGAACCACTAACTTTATTTGTAAAAATCCTAAAAATTTACCATACCGGATATATTAGAACAAGGTAAATAATATTCTAGGATAGTCAAGAAAACTGAAAGTCATTTTTCACTTACGTAGATATCCATCTTCGCAGTTAGCAACGTACACGAGGAAAAGAACCACAAAACTATGTACTTTAAACATATTTAATCTTAAAATTAACTTTTATTTAAATTTTAATAAATATAATATAATAATATAATATAATAATAAATAAATATATTATTAGATGTTTTTATTTTATTAGTTTTTGGCACAAGAGCTCAACACATACTGTGCTCGTCAGGATCGAGACATCTTATTTATGTTCACTGACCGATTCTCTTTTCCGTCTGATATAATATGATCAATGTAATTATTTGTCAAAATACTTGTACGCAATTATGTACGATGTCCCTTACTCTTAAAGACTATAATACTGTGCATTTACGTTGTCTGCGCTCGCTAGGGTCACCAAATGTTTCTTTCTCGTACCTAAATGTTTATCTTAGTGAGAATCGATAATTTATTCAACAGTTTAATTTTATTTATATTTTTCTCACAAAATATTAACTGGACTTAAAATTTAGCTTATCATTTACACACCTTTATAAATTTAATTTAAACAAAGCAAATACTCTCTGTGGAGATGGTCTGATTTTGGTTTATGACCTTAATTACCAGTTCATTTTAGAACTTGTAGCCAAGCAAGTTGTTCAAGGCTGTTTTTGAACGTATTTCAGGCTTATTTTTAACCAATATCAAAAAGGAGGTCCTAAGTTCCTCGGCATGTTTTCTCGAGATCATTCAAATAAATATTTAAGTAAATTATATAGTATTAAAAAGTCGGATTGTACCAACCCTAATTAGTCACAAGCAGACTTGCTTGTAACAAGTAAACGTTTATAATTGTAGTTTTTTGTAAAACAGCGTCGTTTGCTATTGTGAAGCGATCGCTAATGCTACAGATGTTTCACGGTAGTAAAAAAGCAATCGAGGTATAATTGTCATCATAACATTAATTAACTGAGGTATTTCAGAAATTATGATAGAGCATAACCTTATACTATGAAGCTGTAACTTTTTACTGCGTATCAGATGAAAGGTGTCCTATATGTGATCTGTATGAAAGAAAGGAACTATAAAATGATGCCTATAAAATAAGAATATCAATCCCCAAATATAGCACGTTTCGTGTGTCAGTAAAAGTTGAAATTAAATTCAGCAAAAAAGCTATCATANAACGAATACTTTATTATATTTATTTTATGTTGTAAAGACATGAAAAAAGAGTAGGCATGCTTAGTGCGCACCGATTAAAATTAATGGTTGCTTTGAATTTAATTTAGATGACTGATTGATTTTTGAATCATTCAGCTTCCGTATCTCTATAATTCTATAACCATCCTATCAAACATGATTTTTAACTGACTTCCCAAAAAGGAGGAAGGTCTCAATTCGGATTAATGTATATTTTTTTGTGACATATCTCTTTGATTTATGCATCTCAAAACACAGATACCCCCCTCAGCTATAATTTCATGCAATCTTGACTGTTTGTGTAGGTATAAGTTATTTTTATCTTAGGGTAGGCAAAAAAAGAGCAAGCCGTATAAACTTGAAGGGTGCCATTATATATTGATAGATCAGAATCAGCGATTTCATACAATTCAATAACAGTTATATTATGAAACTGGTTTTATATTTGGAAGATATTTCAGTGAATATTTCTTTGAAGATTTTGTGATTTTTTTTCCTACTTTTGCTTTTTACATATAATAAGGAATCATCTCCAAAAACTATATGTTTCCAATTGAAAATATACTAAATCTACCGACGCTATCGAAAGTTATTTCCCAAAAACAAAGCAAAGTTTTGAAGTAAAAAGTAATGTTAGTTTTTTTCGAAATCAATAAAGTTGCGTTAGCTCCCTTTGTCTATTTTAGGTATTACCATATCGTAATTTTTAAATTCTGAATTAATTATTTTGCTAATTTGAATACACGTGGTTATAACTTTGTCAAAACACGTTCATCACACTTTGAATAGAGATATCTAGGTATAGGGAAATAGACGCGACCATACATCTTAAAATATAAATTGTTGGAGGTCAAAAGTAAGATCAAAAATAGGTTAAGCAAAAGAAAAGGTGCACAAACGGATAGCTTGAACCACTAACTTTATTTGTAAAAATCCTAAAAATTTACCATACCGGATATATTAGAACAAGGTAAATAATATTCTAGGATAGTCAAGAAAACTGAAAGTCATTTTTCACTTACGTAGATATCCATCTTCGCAGTTAGCAACGTACACGAGGAAAAGAACCACAAAACTATGTACTTTAAACATATTTAATCTTAAAATTAACTTTTATTTAAATTTTAATAAATATAATATAATAATATAATATAATAATAAATAAATATATTATTAGATGTTTTTATTTTATTAGTTTTTGGCACAAGAGCTCAACACATACTGTGCTCGTCAGGATCGAGACATCTTATTTATGTTCACTGACCGATTCTCTTTTCCGTCTGATATAATATGATCAATGTAATTATTTGTCAAAATACTTGTACGCAATTATGTACGATGTCCCTTACTCTTAAAGACTATAATACTGTGCATTTACGTTGTCTGCGCTCGCTAGGGTCACCAAATGTTTCTTTCTCGTACCTAAATGTTTATCTTAGTGAGAATCGATAATTTATTCAACAGTTTAATTTTATTTATATTTTTCTCACAAAATATTAACTGGACTTAAAATTTAGCTTATCATTTACACACCTTTATAAATTTAATTTAAACAAAGCAAATACTCTCTGTGGAGATGGTCTGATTTTGGTTTATGACCTTAATTACCAGTTCATTTTAGAACTTGTAGCCAAGCAAGTTGTTCAAGGCTGTTTTTGAACGTATTTCAGGCTTATTTTTAACCAATATCAAAAAGGAGGTCCTAAGTTCCTCGGCATGTTTTCTCGAGATCATTCAAATAAATATTTAAGTAAATTATATAGTATTAAAAAGTCGGATTGTACCAACCCTAATTAGTCACAAGCAGACTTGCTTGTAACAAGTAAACGTTTATAATTGTAGTTTTTTGTAAAACAGCGTCGTTTGCTATTGTGAAGCGATCGCTAATGCTACAGATGTTTCACGGTAGTAAAAAAGCAATCGAGGTATAATTGTCATCATAACATTAATTAACTGAGGTATTTCAGAAATTATGATAGAGCATAACCTTATACTATGAAGCTGTAACTTTTTACTGCGTATCAGATGAAAGGTGTCCTATATGTGATCTGTATGAAAGAAAGGAACTATAAAATGATGCCTATAAAATAAGAATATCAATCCCCAAATATAGCACGTTTCGTGTGTCAGTAAAAGTTGAAATTAAATTCAGCAAAAAAGCTATCATACTTCTATAATATAAAAATGAATCGCTAAATGTGTTGGTAAGCGCATAACTCAAGAACGGCTGGACCGATCGGGCTTATTTTGGTCTTAAAATGTTTGTACAGATCGAAAGAAGGTTTTAACGATGAGAAAATATGATTATAAAAAAATCAGGATCCGCGTACGAAGTTGCGGGCAGAAGCTAGTAGTCCATAAAAACGAAAAGTTTATCTCGATTAAATATTAAACTAAAAATACAAAAATATAGGTTCCAGAATATTAAGATAAACAGAATCCGCAGTAATGATAATAAGCTTTATTTTTATAACCAGTCGTTTAAACCAGAAAAATAAATTGCTCTCTTTTTAAAATGGCTTCAAAAGATTGTTCTTTGTTCTGATTAATCGTGCTTTTTATTGTCAGGTAATAAAACATGTTTGTTTACCTAGTTTTTTCCTTGGGTACCTGTTCTAGGTTTTAACGATCTCGAGTAGTCCATTATCATATTTTGAACTATTAAACATTTGGCATTATAAATTGATAAACAAGGAGAATGTCAAATAAACAAGATATCATATTATAGTTCTGTTTAAATGACACAAAGGAGGATTAACATCTGTGTCTGCCGGGGCTGCATGATTTTTCGAAAGAGTTACCTCGGCCCTGGTACACAAAAAGCTCTAGAGGGAACAGGGTAGATTTAGTCAGTAAAAGTCTGACACTCCCTCACGACGCACCAACACTGGGAGGGTGGGTCATTTGACGAATTACCACCAAAAAATAATGTATCGTGTGTATGTTGTGTCGGTATGAATCGGTAGTCGGTAACTATATCGTAGTAAGTCCATGAACTGGCAACACAAAAAATAAGAATACACGTACACTCAAATGGAGAAAAATGTTCATAATAATCTTAAGTGCAGACCTACCTTTGTTGAGCTTTGGTTGATCTCTACTATCTCTACTTCTCTACTATAATATTATAAATGGCGAAAGTAACTCTGTCTGTCTGTTACGCTTTCGCGCCTAAACCAGTGAGCCGATTTTGATGAAATTTGATACAGAGATAGAATAGACCCTGAGGAGCAACATAGGCTACGGCTATATCATTTATCCGGGTACGGGAAATAGTTCCCTCGGGAAGCGGGTGAAGCCGCTCGCTGGTAGAAGCTAGTATGTTATAACTCGTAAGTATAGCGTGCACATTTATTTCAGAATAAGAAAGAAATCGGAGAAATACTTGTTGAAAATGGGATTGCTGACTTATTTAGTTTACAGTACCTATGTAACATTTGCGTGATGTCTATAATAGTACTTACAACTTTACACTTTTTCATGTATGATTCCGATTACGAAAATTTCAGAGAATTGTGGTCAGTTTCACTGTTTTTTTCAATACTAAGATTATCAGCAAAATCTAAAAATAGATACACATTTGATATTTAATTTACGTAAAGATATGATTCTCGGTTTAATTAAAATATCAAACGACTGTAGTCATTGATTTATTTATCTGAATTCAATCATTGTGATTCATTATAATATTTATTGGATAAAAATCGAATAAGATTTTTATTCAATTTACAATTAATATTCATATTGGTTTATTACAAAAATAAGAAGCTTGAAGTAATTTAATCTGAATTGAATACAAATCCTGTTTTATTTTTATTTATTACAGATTAATTATTAATTTTAACACATGTTTGAAGTAAAAAAAGTAAGGGTCTTCTAGGAAATCACATTGAACGTCTTTTTTGTAGAATTGCGGGTTAAAGAGCTCACATACATGGTACGTGATATATGTATTATCTTGTAATTTATCTTATAAATCGATTAGATATAACGATAACCAATAATTATTTCTCGAAATGTTTACACAATTATCGCTATCAAGCCGAATGTCTCGTCAGAAATATTGTTTTTAGGGTTCCGTACAAGAAGTAAAATATAAAACGGGACCTTATTACTAAGACTTCGCTATCCATCTGTCCGCCTATTCGTCTGTGATCAGGCTGTATCTCAAGAACCGTGACAGCTAGACAGCTGAAATTTTTACAGTCGACGTAAGTATTATTGTTGTCGCTATAACTACAAATACTGAAAAATATAGTCGTTTTTTTAAGGGGCTGTCAGCTGATAGATAGATAATGGTATAGAGCCTTTTGTGCGCAAGTCCAACTCGTACTTGGCTGGTTTTTATTTTTGGATACAAGTTGCCATTTTGACTTGGTGGGCTGTCCACAACGCGTAGACGTAAGTTGTGACCCTCAACTTGCCCAGTTAAACTTGTAAGTGGATAAGTGTGAATGAACTGACGACATTTTAAGAGTTCAAGAGTTACATGCAGGAAAAAATATAAAAAGTAAATATACTTACTTATAGGTACTTAGTAATAATTCGAATGTGGAAGCTGGATTTATTGCCAGTTACATATTTGCCACGTAAGTAATTCGTAATTCCAGTTTAGTGATCAAGGTTCAGTTATTACCATAATCAATTAAGTACATTAAACTTAGGATATTGGTATAATTAAAATGAATGTATTATCTCATGTTTAAGAGGAATATTACTTAGATACCTGTTTTGTTGCATTATTTACTTATATTTAATTTTTATCGAGTCCTGCCTAGAATAATTGGCTGACCCGAAGACCCGTTGGCCTTTGAGTGTACGTCTTTTATTTGTGATCTTATTGAAGACACGTGGAATCATTTCACAGATACAGGTATACAACATTCCGTAGGTGTCCAGCGATCTTATCAAGTAAATGACTTTTAATCGGATTGTGGGTTTAAATGTCTTGTCCCTGATCTACAGATATTATCTAGAAAATAATTGTAGCTTAGTGGTAAGGTTGCAGTTTCCTTATTCAATATTTCTATACTATTTTCCGGGGACCGAATACATATATTTTTCGCATGAAGTTTTTACTTTGAGGAAGGAAACCTTGTAATAGGAACATACTTTTTTACAGCACTTTTTGCATATGTAGATAGTAAACCTTACAATGGAAATACTTGCGAACTCTCGGTAATTTGTATTATGTCACCGATTTAAAAATATGGTTTTTCCTCTGATGAGCTATCTTACTCGGTAACATTAACACATAGGTATCAACGAATTTAACATTGTGGTGAACAATAAAATTAAGTAGTTATAGGTACCTAAGTATGTCCTGTCCATTGTATCCAAATGAATCTGTTCATCGGCATTTCCTATACTAAGTATATGTCAGGGTTTACGAGAAAAATATTATTGGCGAGAGGTTTGCCATTGACATTCGACACAGAAGCTCTTTAAAGCGGATTCGGTTTCCGCATTTGCGAAAACAGTTTAAGTTCAGGGTAGTGTTACAAGGTCCTATTGTGTTCGCGTGTAGACATATGAGCTCTTTATATGTACCTACTTGTATCGAAAGTGTTCAACTAAAACATTTTCATGTATGTTACGTGATGTCATTTCAGTGTAACAAGATAAACAATACACTGAAACTATGAAGATGAATTGGCCTGAACATATACCTGCCGTAGATATAAATAAATTATTATTGTTGTATATCATCTATACAGTGTCAATAGCATGGTCTGGCGTGTCCTGACTTACATAATAGATTTGTGGTTTATTGATCACCGGGTTGTAGTACCTATGCAGTAGGTATGCAGATGTTAGCTTTTAGAAATAAATATATTGAAAAATGGGTAGGTATATGCACTAATGTTGATACAAAAGTTGTATGACATGTAGTCTTACTACGACATCATCTGCCTAGCCTTTTCCCAACTTCGTTGAGGTCGGCTGCCATTCTAACCGGATGCAGCTGAGAACCAGTGGAGCGACTGCCTATCTGACATCTTCGATCCAGTACAACGCACAACACCTCTTGGAAAGACTGGTTATCAGACGGACTTACTGGCTTCTGATTGCCCGTAACGACTGCCCAAGATGTTTAAATGACAGCCTGGACCCGACAATTCATCGTTCTTTACGAAACACTGTAGGCTGAATACGTCACTATTCATAAATTGTTTGTACAAAGTATGCTATTTTATTTCAAGCATTCATAAGTCTGATCCCGAAAACTGATCCTTATACGCTAATGTGGATGTCAACACGATAATGATATACTTACTCTCCTTTACTTAAACCTGAGTGCGTATCGTTGTAAGCGATACAGAACGTATTCACTTAGATTTGATGAGGTAATAAATAAATATTATCAAAATGCATTGCACTTTAACTTGGAATTCATCTTGGAATCCAAAAACCATGTTTAAAAATAGATTTATACACCATAATTACGAGTAATAAATCAAAGACGTTACACACTGAATCTCTCAACCTGCAATCCAACTATAAACTAGATCGTCGTGTCAGTAAGTAAATAATTATAATTTTATTCTGAATTTCTAAAACTTTTGAATAGTTAAATTAAGAAGGCACCAAGTTAATGCAGAAACGGTTAACAGAACGGTCACAGAATTTCAAAGAGGTAATAATCTACAAACTTTGAAATTATTCCGGAATATTTACCACTTAGGGGTTTGGTAATGTGACCACAATAGTTCCGCAGGTTCATTAAAACTATTATCTAGCGGAATAGTAGTGCCTGACAAGAAACTTGCTTGTATACAGGGTGCGTTTTCAAATCAAACTAAACGATCAGGCGCTTGCGTGTTGTAAACAACTTTTCAGAGGCAGTAATGTGGCCTTGTTTCAGTCTGAAATTATGAGAATATAATTATTCGAAACTTATACTTTTTAATTTTTGATTGATCATGTTTGTGTCATGAATTAATTATGCATTGTTTTTCGTTATATTTATTGCGGTCCAAGTTTACCAAAGTTTACCGACAACATAAACGTCAATATTTCTTAAACAACTGTTTACTTTGAATTTTTTCAACTTTCAAACAGTTTGTTTAAAAAAAACAGATGTTAATGCCGTCGGTGAAAATGGTGAAAACATACCAAAAATATATAAACAAGCATTTGATAGATACAATTATCAGACTTTCCTTTCTAAGTTGATCATCATCTAACGTAAGTAAAAAAAAAGGACAGCTGGATCATTCAAAGGACACCTTGGGATAAATTTTAGAACATTTTTTTAGCACTTTATCCAGTAAAACCTTTCAGCTAGGCTTATACCAATACAATATAGAACGCTGAAAGCCACCCAGTGGGCGCACAGTTTCAGAGATGTGAAAGCTTAACATTTTCAGTATTTCGCGAGTTGCGGGCGAGGTAGGATGTTCGTCGTTCCCGCTTCGCCAAACAAACGATCGTTCGGAACTTCCTAACTTTGTGGCAACTTGTGATGTGAATATCTACACTGGAATTGTAAATGAGTTTTTAAGTTTTGTTCGTTACATAAATATTTAAAAGTAAATATACTGTGTGAGAGAAATAACAATTTAGTTCGTGTAGGTAAGCAAATGAAACATTTGAATATTGGTATAGAGATATACTTTGGTCATATTAGAACATGCATAAATCAAAGCTAACGATCTTTTCCTTGAGGGAATCGTACTGGTATTGAATCTGTAGTTTATTGTATACATTAACCGATTGCTTTCGGTATTGGCATGATAAACACCACGCCGCTCGCCCATTTTCATGGCATTACCTAGACGTACTGAAAATCTGGGTCTACTTATGTAACTCTACGGCATTGCAGGTTATTTACTTACAGTAAAAAAAATATCCACTTTGATGAGTAATTATTTTTAGAAATCTAAACTCTCTAGTCTCCTGGCTATGGAAGAAAATCTATATCTATACATATAATAAAACAGTAAAAAAATCGTGTCTGTACATTTCATATTTTTACTAAACAAAATATGTAGGGTTATTAGAAATTGAAAGAAGAGTAAGAATTCGAAAAAAAATTTTTGTCTGTTTGTATGTTTGTATGTTTGAATGTTTGTTTGTCTGTTTGCACACGCTAATCTCAGGATCCACTGGACGGATTTAGATGAAACTTGGCAGACATATAGCTTATATATCAGAATAACATATAGGCTATATTTTTTTTGGAAATTCGCTCTTTAAGGGGGTAAAAAGGAGGGGGTAAGTTTGTATGAAACTCCGTCAGTTTTGAAGCTAATTCGATCAAAATTAATATTTGGCTATTTGGTTAGAAATTAAGAATGACGCAATAATTATTTTTGGAAATTCTGCCTTACCGGGGGTGAAAAAGGGGGGGTAAGTGTC
>NWSH02000050.1:5363622-5389677 GCA_002382865.2 Heliothis virescens | reverse complement strand
ATTTTTTTTGGAAATTCGCTCTTTAAGGGGGTAAAAAGGAGGGGGTAAGTTAGTATGAAACTCCGTCAGTTTTGAAGCTAATTCGATTAAAATTAATATTTGGCTATTTGGTTAGAAATTAAGAATGACGCAATAAGGATTTTTGGAAATTCTGCCTTAACGGGGGTGAAAAAGGGGGGGTATGTGTCTATGAAACTCCGTCAGTTTTTAAGCTAAATCGACTGTTTCTGCCCTTCGTTTTGTGACGGTGTCGCTGTTTTTCACACGGACAGCTTTATGTAGCTTTCTCGCGCGTAACTAGCTCCGATAAGTGTTCACTTTTACCGATAGATGGCGTTGTCCATACATTCTAAAACGGCAGTCAATGCAATGGTATGGTATGATAAGTCTGAAACATTTCGAATCGTCTCGCGCAACCTGTCGTTTCCCCGGGCTCTTAGAATTCGACATCAGACGTTTAAGATCTTTCATTTTGACGACCCGTTATCGCTGGCAGAAGCGACATGTTCCGCGTACGAAGTCGCGGGCAGAAGCTAGTAATTAATAAGGAATGATTATTTTTTATGATGGTAGCATTATGCAGATAGGCACTATTACTTAAATAAAGGTTGTTGAACAATTAAAAAGCAAGCAATTAAAAAAATTATACATTATCAAGTTATGAATTTCATTATCATTAATTTCGGAGATGATTTATAAATTTTAACAGATTTCTGTAGCAAGTGTATAAAAAAATATAATTCATATATAGCACAACTTTAGAACTATAATACTCTTTGAGGTACCGAACACACAAAAATAATTCCTTCCTATACATAAGTAATCGGCCTAAGATTTATAATGTATCGTCGACAACGAATTGAGTAAGGTCCCAATAAGCTTAATATACAACCCACGCATACGACTCAGCACTTCTCATTATTTGTATCAAGCAAAAGCATTAACTTCTCTATTCATCAGTAGCCATTTCAGCCAAAGATAAAAGGTTCAGCGCCAAAGCTTCAATCGTATCGCTCTCATTTATTAAAGTCCGTTAAAGCAGCGAGTAATTTATTTTTAGCTAATGTTTTATTACATCATTGCTATAGCCAATTATTTAGATCTTTAGGGTTTGACTGACAAATGCTTTCATCGACCATGGTGGCGTCATATGACGTCAGCTAACAGTCAATATCACCATAAATATTATTGTTTTATCTAGACCAACATCAAAATGTAGAGACGCCATCACATCAATCTATGTCAATCTCTCAAACTTCAATATTTTTTTAAAGAGAAATGACAGATTCGGGTAGGTTGACCTGTTGTTGTCTGTACTATCGTACTATCAGTACTTATAACTCTTTGAAAAGAATCACTGTTGGCAGTAAGCTAGCTTCCATAGTAAGAATTGCCAAGTCGAGCGCCCACATACATATTATGTCGAATATTAAATATTTTTGGCTAGTGAAAATATTTTTTCAATGTAAATCGAATTTTAACGCTTTCAAGATTTACACACGTTTTTTATTTTATATATAAAGTAGTGTTCTCAGCCTTATTTAACAAACTGAGGTTTAATTCATTAAGTTATACCTATTGTTACTTTTAATAAATTGTACCTATTTGTTATGGCGACAATATTGTTAATATTGCTGACTATTTGATCCTAGGAGATATTTTTGTGTAAAACAGTCACGTGATTCCTTTATCTGGGACAATTTGTACAAATTAGTCCATTATTAGGGCACGTATGTACACCATTTGTTCAGGACAGGTTGGTACATATAAACAAAGTGTATAAGTATGTGTTTCTGTTATGTATCTATTTCGTTAAGCAATTATGTTATTATGTGAATGACTGAAAATGTTGAAAAATAATCTTAACAGAATACTAACTCACGAACTAGGTACGAAACCACTATTGGTCATAATACAGCGTCTTATTAGTTGATGTGTTAATTTGGTAATCTGAGGGCCAATAATTTTTTATGACGCCTACTAGGTATCACGTTACACTGACTACGTAGGCTTCCATTATCCAATGAATTTTATTTCAGATATCCCGTTTAATTATTCGACATTAATCGGTGGATGAAATGATGGAAATTAAATTGCAAAATACCATTTCGATTAAAAACGTTAACAAATAAAATTGTAATACAAATGCTTTTAACGGCCGTTTTTGTATTTAAATGTAGATATAATCAGATATGAAAGTCTGAAATGATATTATAACGCAAAATAGCAACATCATAATATAAATAGCATCGTATATATTGTCTATTTAACTACAGTACAAATCAAGAGCTTTCGTAGAGCACTTAGCAGTGACAAGATTTAGCACCAAAAAATCTAGGTCCGACCGATTTCTTCAGCATTTGAGCAGGGTTTGACGGCAATATATTTTAGTAAAAGCTTTTTTATTTAAATTCGATTCTGCAGTGCGACAAAAAGGGAGGATTTCATATACTGGACTGTCGCTAAGCTTGTTTTATATGAATTACCCATACAGAGTACACACACAGCTAATAAAACTCATTTGCAATTCCAGAGTCACATAAAAAATGACTATTTGATGTTATTGAACCCCTTCAATAAGAAATGGTGAAGTTATTTGTAAAAGTGAAAAGGACCTGACATTATGTGCAAAAACGTGAAAAGTGTATCATGGGAGACAGAGACTCTGATGGGGACTCCACCGAAGTCCAAGTGGGGCAGTTTTGAACCTAGGGCTGCATTGTCCCATGTGGGGCTATTTGTGGCTCTTATGTTGTACACGGGTGGTGGAGGGCTGGTGAGTAAAATTGCACTTTCCAATACATGTTTTACCAAGGCTTGCACAGGTGAGGGTCATCCGTCCATTCAAAATGGATGGTCCGGTTAGGCCTGCTTTGGAGACGGACTGTTTTATATTTATTTTATAGACGGTTGGTTCTTGTCTATGTTCAAAATTTAATTTATTTGGTCTGTGTAAAGCATATTTCGGAAGCAATGAATCTATTCGTATTCAAATATCGTTTTCAAGGAATATTAATGTAAGTGGACAAAATATTCTTCAATTGAAATAAATAATGCCTTTATTATTCATAGTATAGTTTCACATTGCCAAAATACAAAAGCAAACAGTATCAACAAAATAAGTCTTCATCACTTCTAATTCAAAACCTAAAACGTAAAAGTTCCTTAAACATGTATTTGCTTAAACTTAACTACATAACATATTACTTAATATTTTAAAGTGCTATAAAATTACTTGACTTGTTTATTGCAATGTAAGCATTAAAAATCGACAAATTCTTCTTCGAATAGACACACTGGACTATCTTTTAATTTTTCTTCTTCAAAGGGATCAAAGTTTCCTGTGTCTCCGGGCGATTTTACTTTTGGTATAAATGGTGGGTGTATCCGACTGTTCAAAAGATTATCCCAATCGACTTCTTTGAACCATTTATGGTTTTTGAAATCCAAAACACCGTCTTTCAGTACTCCAAATCGCCTTGTTACATCTACTTGAAGAACATGACCAACTAAATCTTTTAATTCAGATGTAAAATGTCCTGGGCACCTATACTTTCCAGCAACAATTTTCTCGTAAATTCTCATGGGATCAGAAGCAAAGAACGGTGGATGACCAGCACTCATTTCAAATAGTAGAATGCCGAGTGACCACCAGTCCACGGACATTCCATAACCCTTACTGAGAATGATTTCTGGTGCTAAATATTCTGGCGTACCACATAGCGTCCACGTTCGACCTCGAATCAACTTACAGAAACCGAAATCGGTAATTTTTATGTATCCAGTCCTGTCAATTAAAATATTTTCTGGTTTTAAGTCGCGGTACACCAGTTCACATGAATGTAGATATTCTAAAGCGAGTATTACTTGAGCACCGTAAAACTTAGCAGAAGTTTCCTCAAATTTTCCCATCTTACGCAGGTGAGTAAACATTTCTCCACCAGCTATGAATGGCAAAACAAAATAGACGTACACGTTATCCTTAAAATAATACTTCATGTAAACCACAAATGGAAAGTTAAGTCCGCACAAAATTTTCTTCTCGTAGAAACTATGCTCAATTTGTTTTAGTTTGACAATTTTTTCTTTTTCCAATGCTTTCATCGCATAGTATTTGCCCGTCGTCGTGTGTTTCACGAGATAGACTACTCCGAAAGCGCCTGTCCCAAGAACTTTGAACCTTTCAAAGTCATTCATTTTTGCATTGCTTTCAGACTTTTCATTCCATGAATCTATAAAATCTTGATGTAGCTTACGTAAGTATAGCGAGTACTGTTCCTGCTTTGCACGTGGATAACCCCCCGGGTAGTCGGGCGAGAAGCCCGGTTGATTTTCACCCATGCCTTCTACGCCGAACACTTTGTGATCTTGAAAGTAAACTATGAGAAAAAATATAAGAAAACAGGAAGTTTCATCACCAGATGCCTAGAGGGCTCCTGTGGTCTCGTGATATTTGTAAATAACGTGCGGATAGTAATAATTAATAGTAATAAGTATGTTCAACAAGGTACATTGATAGCACTCATATAACAAATGAAGACGACTTTCATAACTTTTATCGTAAAATGCATACAACCTCAAATCACTTACTTGTCAAAAAAGGAAAAAAAAACACTTAGGTATAATACGTCACCCGAGAAACACCCGCCCGTGAAGTATTGTTTATCTATACTAATAAAGAGGTTCTTTTTTGTTTGTTTGTTTGTACCCTAAGACTCCGATACTACTGAACCAATTTGAACAATTCTTTTACTTTTGGAGACCCAATTTGGCTACACAGTTCCCAAATAACATAGGCTATATTAAGTTATGGGCAGAAGTTCCCCCGGGACGCGGGTGAAACTGCGGGAAAACAACTAGTTTGACATAATATAAAGCGAAGACTTATAAAGTATTTTTGCACCGAAAGTATGAGACTGATGTACAACGATGGATTCGATGCTGTACGGTGCGTTACTATTACTCTAGTAATAATGTATTATTTCAGGTTAAATTTTTAGTGTTACGCTGTACAACGTAACGCTGGGTTCCGGCAATTTTTTGAATGTCTTCGGCAGTCGTTACGTTACGTCGTTACGCAGTCGTTAAGATAAAAATAGCTCCACAAAATACCCTTTTTGTTAGTCGGGTAAGAGTCAAACCGCACTGAGCGTCAGCGGAACTGCGCGACACGACGCGTCAAAATATTGTTCATAAGAAATTGTGTAGCTGTAGTGCAGTTCAGTTGTCGCTTAGTGCGTGATGACCTGTGATGTTTCATATAATTGCATACAAATAATATTTTGACGCGTTGCGTCGCGCAGTTCCGCTGACGCTCAGTGCGGTGGACGCTTAAAAGTCTGACAACCAATGTTAAGAAGGAGGCCAGATAGACAGTCGCTCCACGTAAAATACTGGTACTCACCTGTACCCGGTTTGACTGGAAGCCGACCAAAACAGGCTGAATAAAAGGCTAAGCAGATGATGTACTTTAATGTACAGTTCTACTTTCCACATAACATTACGGGCAAATACTCCCGGGGAGGACACACTATTCGGAAATAATATGTTTGACTAAGGAAATATTGTTATTTGTTTAAAAAAAAACCCACTTCACATTGGGAGAGTCCGGGTCTGTCTAAAAGATAATAGATACTACAATAGAGTAATCGGTATAACCATGAAGTTAGTATACCTAGATTACTCGATAGTAATCTCCTCGCCTCTTTTCCATAAAAATTGCAAGGCTTCATTTGCAATCTATGTTTATACCTAACGTCATTTTAGTGGTCAAAATAAAATATCTAAACGAAACTAATGTTTAATATTATTTTATACGTTTTTTTTCATATCATATATTTTTAGATGGAATAATTAGAAGCATGAAGAGTAACTATACTACTCAGTGTCATGAAGAACACCTGCTATATTTAGCAATTCAGAAAGAGGAGTTTGTAAAAAAAATTCAAGAACCTCCAGAGGCTAATAAGACGCCTGATAATTATGATAGAATTAAAGCGATAGGTAATGGAGCCTACGGTGAAGTGTTTTTAGTAAGAGACAAATGTACGCTCAATTACCACGCGATGAAAGTTGTTGACAAAACTATCGTTGTTGAGAGAAAACATGTAAAACACTTAATACTCGAAAAGGAAATTCTTCGTTCTGTTCAGTTTCCGTTTATAGTTGGCCTGGATGCTTCTTTCAAAGACAACATCTATCTGTATTTTATTCTGCCCTATATTCCTGGAGGAGAAATGTTTACCTACTTGCAGAAATATGGGAGCTTTGAAGAATCTTTAGCACAGTTCTATACCAGTCAGGTAGTGTTGGCATTAGAATACCTACATTACTGCAATATTATTCATAGAGATATAAAACCGGAAAATATATTAATAGACGCTACTGGATACCTGAAGTTATGTGACTTTGGGTTTTGTAAAATAATAAAAAAGAAAACATGGACACTATGTGGGACACCTGAGTATTTAGCACCGGAGATCATTATGTCCAAAGGATATAACTACGCGGTGGACTGGTGGGCGCTCGGTATTTTGGTATATGAAATGATTGCAGGACATCCACCCTTTTATGCAGCTGATCCGAGCAAACTTTATGAAAAAGTCCTGGATTGTAATTACAAATGTCCAAAAACAATGACACAAGAGTGTAAAAATTTGCTTAGAGGCTTTCTTCAAGTGGAACCAACAAAACGTTTGGGGTCACAAAAAAATGGAACATACGCTATTAAAAGTAATCCTTGGTTTTTTGATACGGACTGGACGAATGTATTAAATCAAAGAGCAGTTCCGCCCTTTGTACCTTCTGCTACCGAACCGGGGGATACCAGTAACTTTCCCGAAATATCTCAAATAAAACTGAGGAAACTATCGACATGTCTTTTTGCTAATGAGTTCCAAGATTTTTAAAAATCTTATTTTATAATTTGCAAAATTATTATATTTTCCTAATAATCTTCTTGCAGCTTGTAAATGAGAACTGGTTTAAGAGAATAGTAAACAAAGAATTATAAATATAATTTATTGCCCTTTATTTATTTTTATTTTTGTACGCTAGTCAATACCTATACTTGTATTGCCTAAGTAAAGTATAATACAGTACTATTCTCATGATAGTGTAAATACTTTTGGAAATTTGTAACTTAATAGCTATTAATATGTGTAATTGTGTACTTAGTTTATTTAAATAAACGTTTTTTTAAATATCATTTATTAAATAAAACTTTGAATGAACCGCGCAAGGACCGAAATTTTGACTACCGAACAACCGTAGTTTGAAATATTACGGTCTCTCACAGAATAACACCACCCTATAAAGTAGGTTTACATACTGCACGATTTAAGATATTGTATATTGTGGTACTACGCGGCACGACGCCTCCGCCGCGTAGTCGCGGCGTCTGCGCTGCGCATACTTTTATCGAACGCCTACGCTGGACAAACGCTAGTGTGAAGGCGCTCCTAAACTCGCGACAGATATCGTATGACTGTGTGACTGACAGATTTGAAACCCGAAAGTCCGTAAGACCTGGACCATACATATACATCGATGATAAGACCACAGTAACGTTCGTTTTAAGACGTTGGACGGACGATATACGGATAAATAAATCAATGCGTGTAAAATGATACCCGAACTATTGCAAAATATCAAAAATGAACAAAGTTAGTATTCAAGTTTTCACTTCTGCCAGCACTCCCAGAGTGCTCAACTTGTTGTTTTTTTTTCATGTACAGACGACAGCAGGTCAACGTATACCAATATTTTAAATTTTACCAATCTTGATGTGCTGTCGTCTGGGCACATCAAGTTACCACAATCTGTCAAATTTCTGCACTAGATTTTCAACCTTATCACAATAGTGGAAGGTTAATGTTCGATTGGTAAAATTTGACAGATTCGGGTAGATTGATCTGCTGTCGTCTGTACAATCTATAATACACGGGATACACCTGGATACACGCCGAGAAGTTTTTCAAGCTACGCTATGTTTAAAAACTATATTCGCCCCGTGGCCACATGATACTAACTATTAGCTTTCTAGTATAATAATAAAGCTTGTTTTGACTACAAGAAACCGCAAGTACTAGTTTGCTAGCTTACTTATCTAACATGCTAACCCAGCTTGAACAACTAGACTCGTGTATCCCGAGCATAACTGGGAATAACAGATCAATAATTATGTCATTTTGACAGTTTTGGATAAGATTTAAGATTCATACTCTCATGACAGAATTTCTTTTTACATTTTTATTTTGTTTTGTTTTATTGTAGTAAAATGGGGTTTTATTTTTGTTTATTTCAGAGAAAGTAATTTTTATTTTGATATATTTTTACAAAATGAGGGTAGAAAAATCACTGTCCAGTGCAACGGCTGCTGCCATTGAGTCATACGATTATGCTCAGCAAACATCGCACACAAGAAGTTTAGATATGTTAAAACACGAATTCTTGCGAAAACTCGGACATCCTCCAACGGCTTATGAGAAATCTCCAAAAAACTTCGATAACATTAAAACTATTGCTACTGGTACATTTTCAATTGTGTTTTTAGTTCGTGATACCACAAGTTTTACGTATCACGCCATGAAAGCGATAGATAAGGAAGAGGTCATAAAGAAAAAATGGCTCAAGCAATTATTAATGGAAAGGAAGATTCTGCTAAGTGTCCATTTTCCATTCGTTATATCAATGGATTATTGTTTAAAAGATAATGTATATATTTATTTTATATTACCATATCTGCCTGGAGGTGAACTGTTCACTTTGTTAAAGAAATTTGGCTGTTTATCAGAAGATTCTGGTAAATTTTATGCAGCTCAAGTGGTTCTAGCGTTAGAATATCTTCATCATTGTGGGGTCGTTCACAGAGACATTAAACCCGAAAATATACTTATTGGTACAACTGGTTATATATTGTTAGCTGATTTCGGATTCAGTAAAATTATAAAAACTAGAACGTGGACGATCTGCGGGACGCCAGAATATCTGGCCCCGGAAATTATAACATCAAAAGGTTACTCGTTTGCTGTTGACTGGTGGTCATTAGGTGTGCTAATTTTTGAAATGTGCACCGGCTATCCTCCTTTCTATAGTGCGGATCCTATAACCTTATACGAGAAAGTTCTAACAGGTCACTTTAAGATACCGGCAAACATGTCTAGTAGTTGCAAATATTTAGTTAAACATCTGTTAGAAGTAGATCCTACGAAGCGCATGGGTGCACTTAAAGCAGGTGTATTTGACATCAAAAGTGATTTTTGGTTCGTTGATATTAATTGGAATATGATACTACATCAAAAAGTAGCACCTCCATTTGTGCCTAAAAATGGAGAAGGTGAAACATCAAATTTTCGAGATTTGCCAGAACAGTTAATTAAGGTATCGCCGTATTGTTTATATGAAAAAGAATTTGAAAACTTTTAGCTCAAAATTATAAGATATTTTACTACGAATTTGAATATGACAAAAGTGAATTTTTGTACCTATTTCTATAAGGTAAATTATTTTCTTCTTAAGTATTATTTTGGCGCAAATAACTAAATAAAAAGCATATTGTTTTTGCGTAGGTTTTCCAAGCACTGGAGTATCCAGCCGAAATGGCCAAGCAAGAGTATCATAGAGAAAGACTTCTTACCGAGAGGTGGAATCTTATACGTTTCGTATCTGAACAAAACAATGGCACCGAAAAATTACTCAGCGATCACCTAGCTGTATACGAAAGGGTGAGTTAATTTCTTTTTAGTAATATTGTTCCTCTGCAGAGCACAAGCTTTTTCTAATAGGCAAAAGGAAAGAGATTAATGCTCTTTCCTCCTTCCGTCACTTTTTTTTTTTGCGGCGATTAAAGCTTATTGCGCTCAATGAATTTTTGATTTCAGACCTTAAGTTTTTAAGGTTTCCTAGTCATTTTTGACCAACATACACCTAAAAAGTACGAGCCCTCTCCTTATAAAAACCCGACCTTTAGAAAAAATAGGGAGGGCTGGCAACCGCCGGTTTTTACTCTAATCACTACAACTTTCTCATCCTTTGGACAAATTGTCATATTGCCATCGCAAATACGTTTTTTTAATGACTCGATGTATAATTTCCAAAGGTGCTAGAAGAAGCGTCATCCAGCGGTTTGGCGCTGGAAGTGGAGAACAATTTTCCACCCGTCGAAGAAAAATGGAGTATATTGCAAGCTGTGTTTTTCTCTTCTACTGTGCTCACCACAATAGGTGTGTACGACGATGTAAGCATATTATTTATTTGGCAATTAAATCAGAATATACACATATTTGTGTATCTGTTACAAATAGATTAGGTTTGTTGTATTTTCCCAAAGTAGCAGGCTGGTATTTACCTCTACCTGCGTTTGCGAAATAGTTCCCTAGGGATAGAAACAACTGGATCAGCTGAAAGGAATATATATTCAGTTTTTATGTAACATTGATCCAAAAATAACTAGGTTTATACTCAGAGGACACGGATAAAAACCGGCCAAGTGCGAGTTGGACTCGCGCACGAAGGGTTCCGTACCATTATCTATGAAAATAGTACAATAGGAATGGTCAAGTGTGAGTTACTTAAGTTGCACATTATTTCTAATAAATGGCGCTACTAGTATACAATTTTGCAATTAATTAATATAAATCAACAGCCTTAATAATATATTTTTTTTAAACTTTTAGTATTTGTTGTTATAGCGGCAACAGATATACATCATTTGTGAAAAATTCAGTATTCTAGCTATCACGGTTAATGAGATACAGCCTGGAGACAGACAGACAGACAGACAGACAACGAAGTCTTAGTAATAGTAATACCCAAAGGGTAAAAAGGAACCCTAAAAAGTAGTAGTAGTAAAGAGTAAAAGTAGCCTATCTTCGTCCCCACGATACATTCATGCGAAATTTCATCTTAAACGGTTTAGTTGTTTTAGTATACAAACTCATTTTCGCATATATAATAGTATTAGTAAGGACATTGAGACTACGCCTGCTTTTGCTTAGGCATTATTAGCATCCGACTTTGCTCCCGGCTCTATGTTAGGATATTGATAGATACATCGTAACATTATTTTTCAGGTTATGGTAACATAGTGCCAGAGACATTCTGGGGCAGGTTATTCTGTATCGCGTATGCGCTCATTGGGATACCTCTGACGCTCACCGTCATTGCGGACTTGGGACGAGTGTTCGCGACGCTGGTTTCAATTATTGCTAAGCAACTACCCGCGATGCCAAGTAAGCAAAAAACATTAATTTTTAAGATTTTCAAAATTAACTAATGACGCCGATGTAATTAGCTGATTTTACAATTTAAACTATCATTGGTGGTATGATAGACCTGTTCGATATATTTTTATTTTCAGAATGCTGCAGTCGAGTTTCCGAAGCAAATCCCGCGGGGCAAAGATCGTTATATGCCTTCGGGGCCGTAGGTTTTCTGTTCTTGTATTTGTCAGCAGGGGCAGGCTTGTTCAAAATGTGGGAAGATGATTGGACGTTCTACGATGGATTTTATTTCTGTTTTATTACCATGACCACTATTGGTTTCGGTGATATCGTTCCTAGTAAGTATCCGTTACATACTTGATTATATATGTAGGTGTTTTATCTCACGAAAGCAGATGAACCATACTTACATTCTCTTTGAATGTCCAAGTCTATCTAAGCTCTGGAACCCTCAGTTTTGGCCGAGTCATCAAGTCAAACAAAGATAATATTCGTGTCGTTATAAAGTAAATTTACATCGCGCGAGATAAATCGTCTATACCTATAATCTTATTTGTATCTACCAGATCAATAAGACTGTAACTTCTAGAAGATATTTTTATTTTTTAGAAAGACCAAAGTACATGTTAATATGTACGGTATACATTTTAATCGGCTTGGCACTAACGTCAACGATTATCGAGCTGGTGAGACGGCAGTACGCCAGGTCTTGGCAGCAGCTGCGGGCACTCTCCGGCCCGTTGGCTGACACGCTTAGAAGACTGGGCGATGCCGGTCGCGGGGTCGACGTCTCCGCATTGCACAGCGACCTCCGCAAAGTACTTACAGTGGTAAGTCACTGTTTATGTTCACTTTTACACGAATTCGGATCACTGAAAATAATAAATTCACTGAAAAATAAATTTCGGGTTAAATTAATTTTAACTTAAATGTTGGCAAACAGACATGCATTGAAATGCATTCAAAGCTTTGAGTCGGGAGATCAGAGGTTTGCGTTGACAGATGTTCGCTGATGCTATAAACACTACTCCGCGTCGTCATGATTGATGCCTTGTTTAAAGAAGCTAAAAAGTACTGTACTCACATGTGTAATGTATAAACATTTAAGCGGCTGTAAGTAGTGAAGATATTTAAATTCAATAAATATCTAAAACGATACAAAGATATTTTTATGACTATTGTATGATACAACGTCATAAATGTTTTGAAATTCAGGTAATGTAACAATTTTCTGCAACTGCTGTGATCGTGTGCCATTTATGTCATAGAATGTTTATTCAGGTCAACTCAAATCTTTTAGTTTCTATACCTATCGATTTTGGCTACTTCATACTATGTGCGCACATAAAACTAAAGGATAGGTTTATTGCACACTTTTATTGTCTGCAGCGGCAATATACCATGTAGTACAGATCACAAAATATAATATTTTCCAGAAAAGCTATACCGGTCCCGATACTATGGTAAAACCAAGGACCTCGCCTCCTAAGGTATTTTGCCAGATATCAACAAATTAATTATATTTCTGGCTTTTGGGATCATTTACAGTAAATTATGATATAGTACAATCTTATTTTGCAGCTTATCTTTACGCTGATGTATTTACCACCGCATCATCATGCGGAATGAACACAAAAAGCGACACAAGTTGCATAACTCATGAGTCATTTGTAATAGCATTATTTAACTTTTACCTTTTCATAGGTATCTTGGAGCTCATAAAATGTGCTATTAATATCAGCGCTGTTTGAGAGAATCAGTCAACACTCCGCTAGTAATGATTCCTATAGCTTGCTTAATATCACATTGAGGCCGCTTCAATGTCGCAAGATACACCCTTTTAGCTTTAGTGCTCAATAAAATTCACGTTTCGTGCAGTAATGCTTGCCTTATTTTCTAATGCTTTTACTCAGCATAAAAGTACGTCTGCTTTTCAAAATTGTAAATGCTTGCTGTCCATTTTCAATTTATGTACACAAAAATAAGAGTTGTTAAAAATAGGTGTTCTCGGTAGTGCTTTAAATAAGATATGTGGGTCCGATACGAACGTGGTAAAAATATCAGTATCGAATTTTACAATCCATAAGATGAATGTCTTGGCGTATTTTTATAGTTTCCGATCTAGTGGTCATAAAACTGGGAACTATTATAAAAGTGCGTCAGCGTTGCGACCTTCGTTTGAAAGAACTGACTGTTACGTCGCTGTTGACTGATTCAGTTTTGCTACGTGATAGGCTTTTTTCTGTTACCCCATTTTTTTTCTTGAGATAGGTTATTTATTTAGTACTTGGAAATCTAAATATTATATTCAGGTGGCATGAACATGTTCTATTCATGTGTAAAATTTCAATGATGACTTGTGGATAGGACAGTTTCCGCATTATAGACTTATATTTGCATTAGAGCGATATAAACTTGAAAATTGAATTTTAGGGTTCTTCGTTGGTTGAATGTGGCCAATAAAACACATAAAGCTTTCACGCTAAACATGTGGTTACTTACATTGTAGACGCATTACTCTTGTGGTGCACGAGTAGTAGTAGACTCGTAAAATTGGTTAAACGATGAAGCGATGTTGGTACGAATTAAATCTTTAGATTAGTGTTCTATCTCAGCTCGTATGTTTTTATTTGAAATATTTTATTTTATTTTATTAAGCCTACAACAGTTATCGTTTAAAGGTAACGTTTAAAATAAATAGCCCCACAAAAACCATGAATTCTAATCGATATCCAAATTGAGAGAAATTAGACTAAACAAAATAATTCCTCGTTTATTTCTTAAACTCAAACAAAGAACTTAAACAGAAGAGCATTTGTTACGAATCGTAACAAATGGAGTCCGCCGTCAAGTTGTATTCTTTTAGTGCCAATTAAGCTTGCTCTTTGAATTTTTTTGTACGGAAGAGTTGCCAAGCTCAATTTCGAACTTTTATTTAGCTCTGCCGCTGTTTCTACAAAAGGAACAATTAATATTACCAGCTTGTTTTGGGGCGATCTTCCGTAGCGTTCAGTATCTAATTGTGGGTAATTTGTTGTAGGTGACTATGCCACGACTGAGCAGCGCCGGAGGGAATGCTCTCACTGACAAGCGAAGACTGGAGTGGGAGGCTGCTGTAGAAGCCGTCATCAGGGACATCACAGCGCCGGCGCCCACTCAGAAACCACCGATAGTTCAGATCGTAATTTACGAGTCATCAGTGTAAAACACCAAATTTTGTTAATTCTTCTCGGCATCATTGACACAAACTCAATCGCCATCACATTAATAATGAATTGCTTCCATTATTGCCACTACTGTTGCCATTATTTCCAATTATAATACGAGGCTTGATCACGGCCGCTCTCGTTCCGCGTGATATTTAGACATTATGCGTCAAAGTTCAAGGCTAGTTACCCTTGTTCGCTCGAATTAAAGCACTCAATACTTAATCGCTGAAATACTTGCTCGTTACGAATACAGTTAAGGCAGTACACAGCGTGTGGTTCTGTGCGCGTGCCAATGTCAGAAAAAGAAATGACTGGGTGTTTATACGCATTGAAGATTTTGTTTGACGTTTTTTGTTAAGACGTTATGAACGGCGGCGTATTGTCTAGACAAGAGTGATGAATACATTTATTTTTATAGGTTATTCTCGTTAATAGTTTAGCGTTTAAAATTGTTATTATGATGTATGTATTTTGTTACATTAAGAATTCTTTAGAAATTCATTTGAATTCGTCTGTCTTGGAATAATAAATGATGCATTTTGACGCACCGTCTCGTGCCGTGGTCTCTGGATTATTACCGTGATTTATTACATGACTATTATAAACACCTCGTGTAAACACATACTAAGAAACTGAAACAAACCATAATGAATTCTGTTTTTAAAACCTGTGTTTGTCCACATACAAACTAAATCAGAATTAGCATGTTTTAGCATAAATGTGTGTTTGTAGATAAGCGAGCAGTTGTTTTTATAAAGTGGCTAATTATTATTTTATAACTATAATTTGAACTCATAGGTTTAGTTGTGTTGGCACATTTATTTTTGTCAGATGGAAGCTGTTATAGTTATGTGGTATAAATATAACAAAATTGTGTTCAAACTATTTAAATGTACCTACTAGATTGTATTTATTTATTTATTTAGGGAATTATTTGATTAAAAATTATCATATGTATAGGTAGTCAAATTATTGTAGAACAATTTCGCACAAACAAAATATATGGAACGTTAAATTATCTATGTGTTGGTGAAAAAATAAAACATTGTCTTCGGTTCCAGGCAGTATTTCGATATAGGTATGTGATACAATATTTGTTTCATCTTTGATTGAATTTCGGACTATGAACTTTGTTATCACATGTGTCCGTGTCCATCCTTAGGCATTGATAATATATAACTTATGGTTTTATAGTTATGATGGTAGTGAGCCTAGCAAAATATACCTCTAGAAGCCAGTTGATGATGTATCCGCTACTGACGATGAGTGAAAAAATCATGAGTACGCGCGCGCTGCGAACGAATGGCCGCTTCTCACATCTCTGAAAAGACATTATTTGTTTACAATTTTACACAAGGCAACATACCTAGTTGTTATTCTATCACATCCTGTAATAGTGTAAGCATTTTGGCCAATGTCGTAATTTCATAGTCTCTGTAAACTCGACGATACAATAATGACGTATTTTTAATGCTGTTTGTTACTTTAATACGCAATTTGAATTGAAGCTGGAATTTGAATAAAATTGTTCAATTACCTGAGAGTTTTATATGTTTTATTTACTAAGCATCCTACGTACCTATGGCTGGATTCTTTGCTATTTGTTTTTACTATAAATAACTTAATATTGTGCTTACATAGACGTTGAGCCACGAACTAAGCAAAGTTTGTATCTTGTGGCTGGTATAATTAGGAAGATACTGGTAAAAACATCTCAAGGAAATCGTATTCGGTCTAATATGTCGATTCCGTTTGTGTAATAATTTTAGGTACGCCAATCATACATCTTAGTCGCAAGGAGTAAATTTCATCAATACGATCAACATAAAATATCCATCAAGGATACTATTCAAAGCACCCAGTTCTCGGTCATCCGCCACGACGATAAATCTTGTACACGAGAGCATTTGTTACAAGTCATTAATAAACCCTAATGCGAACCACATGCTATTTACTCGTAATAACTATTCGCTCACTTATCTCTAATGCTTCGGTAAATACGTTTATTCTTCTTGGCATTCCACCATCTTTAACTCCCATTTACTGCGTACCTACATTTGTATTTCTCTCCAATTTTATGCTCCAATGAAATATTCCCATTTTCCTATATTTGTATTGTATTACAGTATATCGTGTAAACATTCCGTTCTATATCGAACAGTGTCGATAGCTCGATGTTTTACACAATGTCCGAAATAAAACATCTTGTTAATAATGTTCTTTATAGAGCGCTCAGTGTTGAGATACTGAAGAACACTTGTGTTTTATCGCTATTATAATTCATAATGAATATTTATGTTTTTTGTAGCGTTAGCTCATAAAACAACATAACCGAAGTAGTTACTTTTACAGTAATCCGAATATTTGATCCTTATTATGAGCGACTGGCTGGGATTTATAGTTTCAATTTTCAGATTCCTTGAAATTCGATTATACGAGTGTTATAAAAGCAAAACTTAGAGCTTTATGAAATACAAAGTAAGCTTTTATCTTGGATATTCGGAAGGAGGAAAAATAATTCTATTAAGTCAGCAAAATGTTAAACGTGTCCGACGTCGACGGTAAGGTGATGTCGGTCGCCAAACTACAATTTATTCATTACATTTGTATCTGTAGACAAAACACAACAGGATTATGCATTCCTTTATATACGAGAAGTATGCGTGTCTCGAAAGCAAATATTTTCTTTTCTAACAAATAAGCTATAATTTTGCAAACTATTTACACTGGAATTCTGATAATTAACTTCATTGTTTAATTTAGTAATCACTGAACTCCCATCCTGTGTTCTAATTCCGTATAATGCGACTGTTGAACAGTCAGTCAGTGACTCACTTCCTTGTCGGTGCTTCATTCAAGTCGTTCCAATATTGATTTCCCGAATATATCGACACCGAAACTAGCGCTTACGCACTTACGATTACTGAGAATAGAAAATAAATCATATTAGAATTATTGACTACAGGAAGCCTCTGAGTAATAATGGGAAATACACCAAGTTTATGATGTACTTCTTGAATTTATCGGAACTGTTTTAACTTTGTTATTTATTGGCAATAATATAAATGATTTCGTATTAAACTTATTTCATTGGGGTATTAAAATCTGAACGTATGTGATGGACACAAACACACTCAGTGTTAAAGCGAAAACGCGCTCCATCACATTTTTATTCAGACGATGACTAAATATTCTGAAATTGGAGTTTCATTTATATTTGTACGCATTGTCAGAGTTTTGAACATGAGTCAGTTTCTTCTCTCTGAACTAAATTAATGTGGTGTATCCTCACAGTATTTTTAACGTCGGACTTGACATCTTTTGTGGAAGCTAAAGAATGATTTGCTAGACGGGATTGACGAAGCGTTGAGTGTAGTGTTACATGAAACATTTGGCGAACAAATAAATTTTTCTACCTACTCGCAACAATAGACTTTGAACTCTCTCCTAGTGAAAAATAGAACAAGTTTCCTGCACAGCAATAAAATTAAAGTATAGGTGTACTTTGACTCAATTGTGGTCAGCGCCAAACGACAATGGCCGATTCGTCTGAAAGGAATTTTCAGAATAAATTCTTAGAATTTTTGTTTAATCTTCAAGCTTGACAAGTTTGACTTTGACAAATCGTTGAGTTCTATACTTAGATACTTTTATCTTACCGGGCACAATGTTGTTTTGTATATTAGCCTTGCCTTTTAGTAATCAGGAATGTTATGTAGTTTGATAAATTCGGTTTCAGATATCTTTCGCACCATAAAGAACTTGACAAATGGGACTCGTCCATTTACTAAATCCACGATGCCTTTAGTTCCTGTAGGGCCAGGGGTGCGACACTATTTGTCATAAGCACAATACTCGCATTCAGATTTGATGTTACGATTCGTCGTCGCACCCTTGCGATTTGCTTGCTTTATGACCCCATTCAGAAAATGTGTCAATTTATGTTATCTCGTGACACTTTTGGTGTATTTGGATCATTTACATTCAGGGAGTGATTGTTGGCTTTTTACACTCTTGTATACATCTTGCACAGTGCAGGTGTAACATCAAAGTGTTTGCAATCAAAACAAGTACTTAACAACATTCGGGTAACAATAACATTGTGATTAACTACTTTATTGTTAACTTTTTAACGGAAATGTACTCAACTATACCGTGGAACCTAATTAGTACATACTTTTATTATTTAGAAAATCAACTTCTACTTTTTAACACTGGTATGAGATTTTTCAAGTTTTTTACATAAAAACATGAGTATTACAGTCACTTAAAAGTGATGGTAGGTATTGCAGACTTGTACGTAGTAAAGCCACTGACTGCATGCAATGGTCATGTAGTTTAATGTAACTTACTAACATTTTAGAAATACCTAGTACCTAGTAAGTATTCCACGTAAATACTAATTTCAGTCATGATACTTTTATGGTTGAGCATATGTTTTTATTGCTTTAGCTGATGCCTCAACCCATAATTACATTTATGGGCCAGTAATTACACTTACACTAGTCGTAAGTCATAATGAGGCAATTTATTTTTCAAATGTTTTTCATTTTAATTTATATACAGGTTGACTTCGTCTGAAACTATAAATATCTGAATTTTGCAAGGACTACTCGTCATTCAGCGAATTCGGTGAATTTCTTTGTGTCTTTAAATATACATTGGGTAAGACCGAATAAGATTTGTCGTGTTTTTGCAATCATAAAACAACTTTTAAAAGATTCAGTTTTAAACTAAGTTTATATTCAAAGCACCCACTTAGGTACTTACATTTGAAATTGTAACAGTATATTGCTTTATTGTTGTCGTTCTTCGAGTAGTGGTCCTATAGGTATTGAATAAAAACCGGCCAAGTGCGAGTTGGACTCGCGCATGAAGGGTTCCGTACGTTTATTGTATGGGGACCCCCATCAATATTATTATTTTTAAATTTTTAGTATTTGTTGTTATAGCGACAATGGAAATATATCATTTGTGAAAATTTCAGCTTTCTAGCTATCACGGTTAATGAGATACACCGTGGAGACAGACAGACAGACAACGAAGTCTTAGTAATAGGGTTCCGTTTTACCCTTTGGATACGGAACCCTAAAAACCGGCTATTAAAACACCTTTTATTTTCCGTAATAACATGTTTATGCCTTAGATTAGGGTAATTACTTAATATCGAACATAAACGGATATATAGAAGGTTAATTGATTCCTCGTGTATGTTTTACAAAATCTTTGCTTGGAGTAGGTACTGAAAAACGGTCTGAACAGACAATAATTAATAGGCATGCGCCTGCAGTTCGAAAAATGTTTGAAAAGAATAAACATTTTCTTAAAATTGATTGGTTTGACTTTAGACAGTGCTGATAGTAATAGGACTATGGCGGAACGTTTGAGAAGGCACTGGAGATGTTCCGTGCACATGCTGTCCTTAGATATAGCCGTTTTTGGAGAATTCATATGGCTGATTTTAGGTTTAGTCATTGGCGCTACTCTATGGGAAATCACTTACTTACTACCCTGCCTCACGCTTTGTCTACTGGGAAATTTCAAAGTTTACTACTTTATTCGTCACTTGCAACATGTGAACGAAACAGTCATGATATTGAGGAATTTGCAAAGCAACGCAGAGCATAATAATGAAATTGAAAGTGAAATGAACCATTGGGTGACATTTTTATCATCAGTTACTAAATTACTTTTGACGCTGACCACACTCGGAGTTCTGGCGTTTGCACTTGGACCCTTTTTGATTACTGGTTCTTACTATTTTAGTACAGGAGAAATTAAACTCGTCTTGCCCTTTCTTATATGGTATCCGTTTGATGAGTCTGATATAAGAATCTGGCCATTTGTGTATCTGCATCAACTTTGGGCAGGTGAGTGCTTTTATCACTTATAAAAAAGTATTCGATTGAAATTGATTATTTTATCGAACGTGAGTTACTTGTATTTAATGTGGAAGCTCTTAAAATAATAAACTCACTACGGGAAGATGTATAAAAATAAACAAGGTGAAATAATGCACGGATTTGGAAACTACATTCGGAATGATATTTACACGTCTTTCGTGTTGATTGCATTTCGATCGTGTGATCAGTGGTTTATATGAGCTGCCATAATGGTGGATTTATAGCAAAACCGCGACCTCATATAAATCGTTCTTACAGCTTTGTTATTGGCAACCGTTCGACATGGAGTATTGCAATGATATCGCGTTCACGGAACTTTAATAATTTAGCATCATTAATGTTTGTAATATTGTTTACTGAAACCAGTCACAGTTTCACCATATTTTTCGTTCACGCTTTATTTTTGCCTATGCTCATGGAATGTGGGAGTGGCTTGAATTTCCAGATAGGTACGTATTGTTACGGATTCTTGGGTTCTTTCTTTTCTTTATTTTTTAGCCTGGGTGTGCGTTTTCTCTGTTTATGGACCAGATTGCTTCTTCTTTACGTGTTGTACATTTATTCACATTCAATTTCGCATCCTACAAGACAATTTGAAGCGGATAGTCAAAGAGGACGCAAGGAATCGTCCAGATGTTACAACTGATACATTTAAGGCGGAATTGGTGCAACTTGTCAACGATCATCGAGAACTGATACGGTTTGTATAGAGAAAATGTAATAGGCACCATCAATTATTTTGTTGTAGCTGGTAGATATTGTTATCGTATATTTATATTATAATCATTTGACCAGAATCCAAAGATAGCTTACATATTCGTGCATTATATTTTTTTAATCTTCCCGCTGCACTCTTTGTGCAGTAAGAATGCATTTAAGAATATCGTTCGATACCTAAATAAATTCAGTTTAAAATGATCTGCATGTTGACAGTAAAACTGGGTACTCTCAGTTCGTCCGGACATTTATTTAAATCCTCATTTTTTGAGTCTCTGTGGAACATTGCCAAATGGAGTCAGAACTTCGTCGCCGCTTTTGCTAATTTATTTATTTTGACCCAAACTTTTTCATGGATCCAATTATTTATTTTTCCGTTAGTTCATTATTTGTTTTATGGTTTATTTACTATTAGGAAAATCTGAAAATGTTAGTACAATTTTTCAGATGCGTGAATTTATTAGACATCACATATTCCCGTTCAACTTTATTCAACGTTGTCACTAGCTCTTTGATCATTTGTGCTACTGGATTTAATTTGATGGTAAAACTTGAAACACTTGAATTAATTTTATTAATTTTTTGTTTGTAAGTTATTATAGAGCGTATCTTGGTTGTAGGCTATCAAGAATGTAGCTCTAATGGCGCCTTTCACCTCGTTCCTCACATTTGGTTTACTCCAAGTGTTCTTCTATTGTTACTACGGTGATTACGTGATGAGATCTGTAAGTGCACGTAACTTATATCAGTTTTTGTTCTAGTTTCTGTTCTAATGTTTTGTTATTTCCAGAGCATTGGAGTAGGCGATGCTGTTTACAACAGTCGCTGGTATGAAACAGGAGCGGCTGAGAGGAAATATCTTTTGATTGTTTTACTTCGGTTAGTGAAATATTATAAGGAAATTGCCGAAGCAAATATTTAAAAGTTCAATGATAGTTCGAATGTTTTCACGCATTGGCATTTTTTATGGATATTATCAACTTAATAGTAATTGGCTAGGTAGTAGCCGACGAGCCACATAAACATTTGGCAATGTAATTAAGTTTTATGGGACATTAGACTAACAGTTATTGTCTTTTATTCACTAAGCATATAGATATAACAATATGGAGCAAAGCAATATTTTTTTATATCTGTAGGTTTTTAATAGCGTGTTTGATACTATGATTTAAGTACTTTTTGATTCTATTTTTCATTAATTTCAGGTCTCAAAAGCCATGCAGGTTAACAGCTTATGGGTTTACCGATATAAATTTAACAGCATTTACTCGGGTAAGATATTTACATAAGAAAACAATTTAGCCAGATGACTAAAGGTGGTAAAACTATTGTTTCATTTTCAGATATTGAGTACATCTTGGTCTTACTTTGCTCTACTCAGACAGATGTACCATAATTAACCACTTAACATTAAAACTAAGAAGTAAAATATAATTAATATATTTTCTTCATAGTAAAAAAAGAAAACCACTCTATATAAAACTAACTAAAACACTACAAGAGCCAATACTGAAAACAAATGTACAAATAAAAAGATCAATTTCAGAAATTATTAGTTGCAACTAAATAATAGTTAATACTAAAACACAAACAATTTCTTCTAATTATTAGGATTTTTATTCACCTTCCGTAGTACACATCAATCTCTCTCGACCCACTACTTAACGTCGGGTTAAATTATATATTGCATTCTGTTTCCTCCATAAACTGTAGCTCATGTGTAATTATCCGCGAAGCTGTTATTTACAATTTTAAAAGCACTCGGACACGTTTTTAATAACTTGTGTACAGTATGATTTATTTAACCGTTTTCAGTTGCGGTAAATAAAATTTATTAAAAAAAAAATGATTCAGAAAAACAAGAGTTAGAACTAAATTCGATCTATACCTACTAACAAAGTAGTAATTGAAGAGGAATTCCTTATTAATTAAATTATTGTTTTTTAATCTATATTATACTATACGGCTGTAAGTACCTACATATTTGCACATAATAATAAGAGCTAAAAACCTTTCCTTTACAGGAAAAAGTATTGCAAATACTGTTGCAATTCTACATATTTAATGAAAACACCCTTTGTATTAAATTGTAATTTACACCTTCAACACACTAGAATTTAAAAAAAAAACGAAACGGTGAGGAATATATTCGAAAAGATTTTGTCAAGACGTATGAAGGGTTGCTGAAAGTGTCTGAATAATAAAAGAAAGTTCTCAAAAATGGTCGATCAATTTCAAAAATGTTTAAAAAGTGTAAACCTTTATTTGAAATTCATCGGCTTGCATCTGGAAAGTAAAGACACGACCAAAACTTTCATAGAACGTTCTCGAAGCCATCGACTTTATTTCGCACATTTTTTTTCATTGAATCTCGAGGTTGTCGCCCAAATACTGTGGGTTTTAGAAGCCGTCATCACTAGGAAAAGTTTTGTGGAAATAACTCGTTTGATTCCCTGCCTTATTCTTACCTTGATCAGCGACTTTAAAACTTTATCGCTGTTATACTACGCTCGACATAACAATGAATTCATTGTTACTATGAAAAGCTTGCTACTGAATCAAAAGCAACTAGAAGAAAAGGAAACTCGCTTCAGAAAGAATTTAATTGACAAACACGTTTTGATGCTCACAAGTATCACGAAAAAGATAAGTTACTTGATTGGAATGGGTTTGTTAATGTTCGCATTGGCTCCTGCGTTTATTATTATTCCACATTATTTCAAAACCAATGAAGTTAAGTTGGAAATGCCTTTCATAGCTTACTATCCGTTCAATGAATTTGATTCACGGATTTATCCTTGGGTGTACCTCCATCAAGTGTGGACAGGTATGTATTTATTATTAACTGTGAATAACCCTTCTTATCCGTAATCTAAGCAAGCAGCTCTATGGCTCGTGGAAGTGAGTTAACTAATCTTGTGACCGAAATCATTGAAACTTATTTTTACTGCAGTATAATTATGGTTATTTCGAAATTCATAGAATATCACCCACGTACATTACGACTAATATATCTTTTAATAAATTGATTTTCTTTCAGCATGCGTTGCTATGATCATGGTGTACGGCCCTGACTGTTTTTTCTTTACTTGCTGTACTTTTATTCATATACAGTTTTCACTGTTAAACAACGATATGGAGAGGATTGTCAATGAAGAAACACCTAGATATGATAAAACCAAATTCAAAGATCTCGCTGTTCGCCACATTGAATTGATGAGGTAGGTATCGCTGCTTTTTGTGAAAACCAGTAGGTATTTATTAAAACCTGAGGGGCTTATTGTCTTTGACATTTTGCATATTATGCATTCCGTCAAGATAAGCGGGGCGCGATAGCCTTGATGGCAGGGAATTACTTTAAAAAATACAGATCGATTCTTTTACTTCAAGTTAGGTTCCTGAATTAATGATATGCTTAGACTATACATGAGATGATATGCTTTTTTGGTTTTTGACCTTTTAACCTATGTCAAAGGAATTCCTCGCGTATGATAACAACCGGCTCGTCTTGCAATTTGTGATGTAACTACGTAATTTCATCGCTCACCAAATCCGTTCTGAAGTAAAACTTGAGTACCTAATGTTTTTCATATGTTTCAGATGCGTGAATTTGCTTGAGAAAATATTTTCAAAATCGATATTATTTAATGCATTAACTAGTTCAGTTATTATTTGTGTTACTGGATTTAACGTTTTGGTAATAGTTATTCTGTATTAATTTATCTTTTGTTTTCACTTTATTATATCAGTTTCAATTTTTTACAGGTGGTCGACAATATTATAATGATGGCATCTTTTACAGCGTTTTTACTTTTTGGCTTAATGCAAATATTTTTGTATTGCTATTATGGCGATACCATAATGAGATCTGTAAGTACATTTATTTCAGAAATTACACATGACCTCATACTTACATTCGTGCATGAGCAATACGGATGTTCCTCATTAAAAAAAACAATGCAGATGTACTATTTCCGAATCTGATTTGAGTTACAATATTTTTTTAAAGGTTTAATTAATGTTTATTTTATTTCAAGCATAATAAAGTTAATGTCTATAACATTTTCAGAGCATGCAAGTGAGCACCTCCATTTATAACAGTCCGTGGTACAATATACGTGCAGCAGACAGAAAAGGATTTTTCATCGTCATCATAAGGTCATCTGTACTAATATTATAAAGCTGAAGAGTTTGTTTGTTTGAACGCACTAATCTCAGGAACTAATGCTCTGTTTTGAAAAAATCTTTCAGTGTTAGACATACCTATTTATCGAGGAAGGCTATAGGCTTTTTTATCTGGGTGCGCCGAGTAGTTAAAATTGGTTAGATATTAAATGCCTATGTATTTAAGTAACGGTGTGGCTCAGTAAATTTTTGAATCTTTTCCAGAGCGCAGAAACCATGTGAATTGACGGCGAACGGATTCTTCAAAATCAATTTGTCGGCCTTTACAAGTGTACGTAAACCTATGTTTGTCTTTGAAATAGGTAGAGCCTTTTCTTAAATAATTTTATAATTATGTTTTCAGATATTAAGTACATCGTGGTCTTACTTCGCTCTTCTGAAAACTATGTATCACCCTGAGTGAGAAGATTTACTGTGCTTAACAAGTTTTAATTAAACACTTAAGATTTATAGAGCACGCATAGAATAGTACTGTTCGTAATTAGATGAAGTAAAGTAACGTTTCAGATGGTCGTGTTTTATTTTGATGATCTTGTTTGTGATTCAAGTTTAAGAACATCTTAAAACTTGGTACATTAGACAAGCGCCGGAAGAAATCTAATTCAGCCATTCAATAGAACAGCTTCCCGTCTGAAAAGCATGAAGTCATAAACTTGTTCAGCTGAAGCATAGTTTATCGTTCAAAGATTCTAACATGTTGATATTAAACTACCAGAACAATAACCCTTCCAAGTCGGAGCAGGAAAATAATACTCAAATATTAAGGCGGCCCCTTCCAGTGAAACTTCCATACAAAAAGAGCATACAAATTATAGCGCT
>NWSH02000050.1:5343188-5363522 GCA_002382865.2 Heliothis virescens | reverse complement strand
CCCCGTTGTCGCTGGCATAAGCGACATGATCCGCGTACGAAGTCGCGGGCAGAAGCTAGTGGTAAAATAAAACTGGCCAAATGGCCATTGTGAAAAGCAATAAAATTTTTGATTTATCGACAGCCATCAACAGATGTCTTAGTCCTCGTAAACAGTTTAAAAAATAGTTTTAGCCCAAATGAAAGTGTCGTCGAAGCATTTTTATGGGGGATCATAAGCTCCTGAACATTCTTCAATTAATTAAATTAACTTTATGACAACATTATTGCGAATGTAGGTACACGGTGTTGTTTCGCTGAATTTTAATATTACGTATCACAGAGGCTTCAAAGATTAGGCTAAGCTTTTGGAACGCTTTTTGTAACTTTATTATTTTTTCATATGAGAAAAATGCTATGTTATAAGTATGCAGATTAAGGTCACTGTTTTGTATTAGTGAAATCCGGAACAAAAGCCGTTTTGCTAAACAAATGTCTACTAAAATACATCCAATTTTTATTCAGGAATTTCACAAAAAATGTACCTACGTGTTTCGCTACATATCTCAGTTTTTGTCAGCTCAGCCGTGTGATGTGCGTCTATTAACTCGCATGGTGATAGATAGGTGCGACCGTGTAATTAACAAGGGCGCGACTAAATTGCCGTAATTGTCGCCGAGTACACACGACGCGCGACGGGATTTGTAATTAAACCACATGTTCGGATACGTTTGTACAGTGGAATGTTGTTTTTGTTTTATTAATAGCGCGTTCACACTGCAACGAGATTTTGAGTGTTTTTGATGGCAGAATTTAAGTACGGAATGTCAGTACCAAAAGAACATTACCAGAATCAGAGCGTATATTGATTACACTTGGAAACCTATAAGTACTAGGTTCACAATGCACTCAGTCTTTTTACTTCTCAAAGTAAAAAGCTTGATTATCTGCTGGTATGATATAACAGTAATTTAAATCCTATGAATATCTGAATACGGAACAGCTAACTGCTAACTTTTGTTCTTATTTTCCTTAGAAATTCCGCTCATACCGGAAGAAATTCCGTACGAACCGTTTTAATTGCGAGCAGTTTTAACGATTCACATTCAGCATTGCCTGGAACATTCAGTTTAATTAAAATAAATATTCGCATAAACATCACGTTTGCAAACTTGTCGTAAAATGATAAAAAAACGTTGGCGGAGTTAATTAAAAATTTATGGCCGACCCGTGTTTGTTGTCGTAAACACATGTGTTGTGACTAAAAGAAAGATTTAATAACGTTGGAGCGGGCCAGTGTATCAGCGCTTAACCAAATGTGGTCGGTTTTAATCCTTGAATAAGTCTATTTCTGTGCGCAGTACAAAATAATACGTGGTATGTTTTGTATTTTGACCCACAACTTTCCTCACAAAAACCGTATCAAAAGATAATTTGCAATATGTGCCAGGGTCGTGGCATTAACACTTCAGCCTTACTATAGGAGAAGGTTGCCCTCACAAAAAACATAAGTTATTAAAGACCGCTTCGGAAAAGTTTGTTGTTATACCATGCTCAGAAAAATTATTGCCGGCTGAACAATTTCGCATTTTGCGCGCCCTTTTATTGGCAGACAAATAAGCATTCGATGCGCGAACTACGAGCGGCAAGTGACGTCATAAACAAAGCCAAGATATCTCACATATGAAATAAAATAAACTGACGTCACATTGGGAATTCTCAGCTTCGAATCCCGTCGAATCCCTGCTCAGTATCATCCCGTTGCGTAAACTCAGCTATCTTCGAGATGTTCTTGTAAACATTCGCTTATACAAATAATGGCTGTAATATCATCAAGTATCGATTGCTACATTTAGATAGTGTTTTTTTAGTGGTTTTCAAAGTATTTTATGTTTCAATGCTAAAAGGAAATTTATGTTACTCATTGCTCCACATATAATGTAAAAAAGTTTCAGAAGTTTGAAATTGCATTCTCGTGGTAAATTCAAATGAAATGGGAATTCTAAATGGATCTAAGTTTTACCAATATGTAATTTAGATATTCGTGTTTTCATTGTTCTCAATAGACTAACAAAATATTATGCTGGTGCTGGAGTGTCCCTGATTAAATGGGGCAGGATTCGACCCCGTGACCTTTCGATCGGCAGTCAACACCCCATTCGCCTTAGTCGTTCGACTAGGGAATTGTTATTGCCTGCATTATTGTAGCAACAATCGTTTTCTCGTAATACCACAAGAAAAGTTTAAGTACAACATTACCAATGAAAAATCAACAAAATTAGGACCAAATTGTTCTGGGGTGCCGAAATAGGTACATAAAATTGAAGCAAAAGCTATAAAAATATCATTTTTCATGAATTAGTGTAATGTAGCATTCATGAGATTTTATTACATTTTCAGACTTTATCAAATAATTAATTGTTCAAATACTACCTGCCTAAAGTGATAAAATACTTTAGCTAAAATACGCCGAGCTGCCAGCGGCATGAAAATTAGTTTTTATTAGGTACAAAGTCTGGAAGCCACATGGTCTCAGCCACTGGTGTATATTAAATATAAAACCTTGATTATAAGACTTAATTTAGCATTTCACTCGTCGTCTCCACATCTTGGTCTGCAACGTAATTTTCTTGTACATTTTATATTATGGTAACAGCGGGTGTCGAAGCAAAAGTTTCCAATTTAATTATGAAGTTGTAAATGCTGACAACTATCATACTATCATGCTAAGATTGTGGGAACTTTGTTAGTTAAAGTTTCACTATTACGTGGCTATACAGGGTGCTTCGTTGTTATGAGTTTTCCTTAATATGTGGAGAGGAAAAACTATGTTTCGTGTGGGTTAGTTCTTGTTTCTTTTGTATCATAATGAACTACATATTTTTGGTTCAGTATTAATTATAGTAAGTGAAGACTTACGAAAGGTAGAGTACGATTTAGAAGGTTGATATTATAACTAAGTGTAATACAAGCAGTATGTAGTGGATAGTGGATATTTCATAATTATACTATCTAGATGGTATGTTCTCTTTTACATACTTCTAATCAGTCCCTCGACAGGGTATGGTTGAGATTGAGGGAAGTTTATTATTTATTTGTTTATATAATCGTTACGCATTAACTAACAAATAAACATTTATTTAGTTTATTTCTTTACGATAAAACCTTGAATAAAATATCTAGGGAATAATCAAAGTCGTTGTTTATTCGAATAAAAAACAAAACATGACTTTCACATCACGTTACAAGACTAGAATAAAATAATACTGAAGAAGAAATGGATGGATTGCGGCAAGAAAGAGGTGGATACTGAGATCACGACTTCGTAGAGATTTATTGGAGAAAAATACATGTTGCGCTGACCCCGAATAAATTGGGATGAGAATATCCTGCCCCTTTTCCTATTCGTGTGACAAAAGAGGTTATATAACATGATCACTACTGATCGAAATGAGTTATGATTTACGATAATATTTTTATAAGATAAATTGAAACTTTAAGAAGTAACATTAATCAATAAATTAAAATAAAAGCATTATATATGAAAAAAAAAAACTGTCACATTTTGCAACAATCCAGCACTATTGGTGAAACATAAACCTTACTGACTATAGTTATTAAATATAGTACATAATATTTTGGTTGGAGACTGTCTGTACATTTGTCTCGACTGTATTTTATAGACATCCTAGCCAGTTGCTAAGTTATTTGTAGGGTGAAGGTCAGCGTTTAACCTAACTACGTTTAGGTCTAATCTCACGGAATGATCTAAGCAACAAACAAGACTTGCTTAAGTGTGGAAATTGATTAGCGGGTTCAATCGTTTATTTAATAAACATGCGATATTCTTGTTATGTGTTTATTGTTAAAAAAGAAATTGTTGTAAAACCTTTTATATTTTTTGGTACTTTCTAATAAGGTAAGGAACGCAAAGCTCCCTTGAATAATGTAAATCTTGAAAATATACTGAGCCGATAAAAACGCTTGGTAAAGACCAAAAAGGCTTAATTGTGTTTTCAAAATACCAAATAAATATTATTTATAGAATGACTTTTAACCGAGAAGCTTACCAATGGTTGTTTCCATTTATCATTTTCAGACAGACCATTAAATGAGGTCGCTGTAATATTATACAGCATTCTTCGCCGAAATAAATGAAATATTGTTTTACTTCGTCTTTAATTTAAGAAACAGTAGAAATAACTCGATATGTTGGGTAAACTAAATATGTAGAAAACGATGTATTTTGCATTGTTATAGAAACTGAATCTGAACACAATCTCAAGAGAGGACTGTACCTAAGTACATTTTTCCCGTTTTTATATACAAAGAGGCAGTTTTCGAGGTTCTAGATGAAGTTCTAGTTAGCTATCTGATAGATAGTAACACAGAAATGTTTTTAATTTTGGTAATTCAACAGTACCTACAATAAATAAAATATGTACAATTAAAGAACTGAAACCTACTTATTACATTAAAATTTCTACAGGTATAAAGTTCCACTGCAGTTTAGTTTTCCACAAGAAAAACTATTTTCCTGAAGTCGTAACATGCAGTTAGTATATCAAGTGTAGCATTAGCATTTCATAAAATATATTTTTTAGGTGCTAGAAAGCTGAATGGCTCCTGCAAAATGCTTTTACAAAAGTAAGAGTTTCCGTGACTTGAATACATTGTGGGAAGTAAGATTTTACCCTGGTTTACCCACTTTGAATTTATTTGAAGTGCATGCATGTTTCTAACACAGGAACATGCATGCACTTCAAATAAATTCAAAAAAAATTTTATCAGCAACGCAACTGTTTGCGTTTTTGCTATTTTTATTTAAAAGGCTGCATTCTATTTTAACGATCGTAGTTAACTAAAGATGGTATTGGCTAATAATAGGTAATTATACTGTGTTTGACTTGTTAATGTATACAGAATAATCACGGTAGCTTCTTTATTTTCACAAAACCATTTCATAAAATGTAGTTTGTACCTATTTGTATGCAGTTTTGCCTGAAGAAAACATTTACATGTTGCTGTAGTTCGTTTAGCTCTAAATGTTTTGCATTTGTTTGTCAAAGGAAATACTCATTTCCTCTTGCGACCTCTCCTCTTTGAGATGAGAAATACCTATCTTGTTTTCATAAAATGGGAACCCATATTTTTGCATATTTGAAAATCTTTGTGATCTTTTAAATAAAGGTATACTTACCTAGACACATATTTCATTAGGTGGTTTGTTATTTTTCGGAAAAAGCTGAGATTTTGTTAAAAACATTATGATACAATTTTTTCGACAAATCTGTGGATGTGACTAGATTATTCTGCACACTCACGCTCACTTGCTGACTACCGCAAAACCGTCCTCGTGTATGAATAAATATGAGTTTTATTCCTTTACATTTCCAATTTCAATTCCAAAATTAGTAAAGATAACACGTTCCTCCATATAAAAAGAGATATGAAAATGTTCAAAATTCAATAACGGTGACTAGCGATATGTTAAAGCATCAAAACAATATTGCTCGTCATGTTTCCAATTTTCTTGAAATAAACAGTTGTGGTGGCGCCCGACCGTTGAACTTTAACCTGAAGCCAATTTATAAAGCGTGGTTATAAAATCCCCACATCATTTAAGTTCATAATAAAACACTTGAATATCCGCATAGTAAAATCATTAATCAAAAGGTGATTGTGTGCGTGAAAATTAACTTTCGTGCCGTCAGTTCCGTATAACAGACTACTGTATTTTCGGCCTGCGCATCATGTAGCTTATGCGTAATAATGACAACGAAAAAGCCAGTGTCACTTTTGCACGTTTTTATTGAAAACACCTTTTTCAATTAATAAACATTGGTAAATGTTTTAACGCACTGTGTGCTTTCAGTAAATGAATCCAAATACTGTCGAAAATTGTTTTGGTATGAAATTCTTTGCGATATTATCAAACCTTAAATAAACCTTTTATGACTCTATTGTGCCATAATTTGAAAATACCAAATAACGTTTATTTGCCATTTTCTGCTCATAATTTTGCACTGAATAGCAATTTTGTCGCTGCGCTAAAGCTTCAAAGTTTAGAAAGCTTTTCGCTGTAGCGGATGTTTATGAAATAGTGTTATGAAAGGCAAGCTCCCTTTAATTATACGTGTACACGCTATTATGCAGTATAATATTGTGGTTAAACGATTTTACACTTAATGACCGTTTATTTATGAGTCAATATTACAGAGCAATGATAAGTTCAAGATATATACAAACCTATGGTCTGTAATGTGCTGTGGGAACATAAAAACACAAGAGACTTTTTTAGGAGACATGGTAGGCATGGACCGCTTAGAAATTTTAAGATTTTCTAATTGGTCAATGAATTAATGAGGTTCTTAACGATACTTAATCTACAAACATTTCTGGTATCTTTTTTTTCTACGTGATTTAGTTCAACACGTATTCAACATGTAACCACATATCACAGGATAATGGTCTGTTCTGTCGTGACATGTACCTATTAATCTTCATCCCCTACCATATTATCTAATTGCAAGGACATTCGTCTTTTCCTAAAATATAATGTTGGCCCAGCCCTCTTGTGTGTGAGGTTTATCTGTATGGACACTCTACTTAATACGCGAATTCGTTGGACTGGTCACGTAACATTATTATTGTTGATATGACTTGTACCTTGGAGTATATGCTATGCTATTTTTTTGCTCGGAGTTCTTCTTTTTAAAGCTTTGTGATTGTTGAAATTGATAGGATTTATAGAATTATTTCATTATGAATAGGATAGTTCGGAGCATTCTACGTAATTGAAGATACTAATCCCCCAAAAATTATGAATATTTATAATATTTTGCGACCGCGCTCTATGTACCTTTAGGACGCATCCTAAAAGATGTTTTANAGAATTATTTCATTATGAATAGGATAGTTCGGAGCATTCTACGTAATTGAAGATACTAATCCCCCAAAAATTATGAATATTTATAATATTTTGCGACCGCGCTCTATGTACCTTTAGGACGCATCCTAAAAGATGTTTTATAGAAAGAAAGAAAGAAAGAAAATAAGTTTATTTGGCACAGAAAGGAGGCTACAAATATTTTAAAATAAAAAACAAAATTAAAATTAAAACAAGAAATTAAATTATTGTGCGCCTCACTCACGACCGCGCCAAATAGGAGCAGTTCAGCAAATGCCAGACAACAGGTAGGTAGTGTCTGACGCTGGTTTTCAACTGCACCTTCGGGTTGAGTGGAAGTACATAAGTTCATGTGTATATAACTATTATAATTATAATATTATATAAAATAAAAATGTAGTGTAAAAGTAAACAACTACTTGAACGTATAATAGTTTGCAACGCACGTAAGAAACTTTCAATATAAATTTTAGGTACTCTCGCCTCTTTGTTTCACTTTTATTGCGGTTACTTCTCGTGTTAACATTTATGGGCTAACCCAAATGTAACCTACATTTATACGTCTTCTTTAAGATTACTTAAAGTCTACAAAGTTCTGAATGTTTGGATAATGGGTAAGACAGTGAAAGTGAAAAATGTGTTTCTATATTGGCTGTTCAATTAGGGGTTGAAATAAATGTGTTCGGATCTCTTTTAGACAGTATACAATAATATATTGCTTTCGGTCAAGTAATAAATTGTAGCGTGTTAACATTTGAAATCCTATTTTAGCTTTAAAGATAAAATATCCTATTCTAGTCTCAGATAAAAAAGCATTTTTTTTATGTCGATCGCATTATTGTACTCAGTGGCGTAGCGTGGCGGGGGCGGGGGGGCGGCCCGCCCCGGGCGGCACGTTTTAGAGGGCGGCAAAATGTAAGAAAGGAAGAAAGAAACATTTACTTATTTATTATGTAATTATGTATTGTATAATCTTCAAGCTAAAAAAAATTTCGCGCTCGCTTCGCTCGCGCATTTACAATTCTCAACTGTGTTTATCATTTAAACATCAAACTAACAAAATTATAAGCGCCCGTTTCGTTCGCGCCTTTTCAATGCTCTCACTTCTTTTTTCTGTGTTTACCCTTTAGAGATAAAATAAAACTAGAAAAAAAATCGCGCTCGCTTCGCTCGCGCCTCGGGCGCCTTTTCAATGATCTCGCTTTATTTTTTTTGTGTTAATCTTTTAGACACAAAATTTGTAATTTGTATGTATGCCGAAGCGCGGTGGGGCGGCAAGCATTCGATATAAAAATTAGTTTTACAACTATCCGACTTTAATTATGAAAATGTATAAACATCATGGAAAGGGGGTCGTGAGTCGTGCCATGAAAAAGGTCGAAAAACACTGCTCTAGTTAGAGGGAGGAAAGTGTACCTTCTTGAAAAAAATTGTTTTTCTTTCTCTCTGAAACAATATTTTGCTGTAGACATTGATGGTGCACTAAAAGAATTTGCTTTGAAAAATTAAAGATATAAATCTCCAATTAAACATGAAAGATTTTTTGGTCTCAAAATACTCCTAAGTTAAGAAGTATATTAGTAGTAAAATTGCTGAAATATTTGTAAGTTCTCAATCTAAGAAAAAAAATGCGCTTGCGCTTTCTTGACAATTTTATTTGTAACTTTTTTATAGTCCTAGGAAAAAAAACCGGGCTCGCTTCGTTCGACCCTTTTCAATTTCCAACTTCTTTTTTGTGTCTTTACTTTTCAGTCAGAAAACTGAAAAAAAACCTCGCTTTCTATATTCACGGTTTTGATCCTTAGTCCAACCCTCGCCTTGGCGATTGGGATTTCTTTTTTAACTGTATTTTTTTTTAAACCTAATGCCATGGGCGGCAAAATTGTCTTCCGCCCCGGGCGGCGTATAGCCACGCTACGCCACTGATTGTACTCATGACCAAACATTTGGTAGAAATACTTTTCTATATAAACTTAGAATACAGATTTCATCTAACATGTATGTTTTAAAACTTCTCAAAGAAAAGCTCGTGACTATCGTGGCCAAGGACTCCTTTTCAATCGTTCTTGCTTATACTTTTATTTGGTTTTCGGTGAAGTTATCTCATACATATTATGACCTCATAAGCTAAACCTGCCTATAAGGAACAGTCTATTGATAAAGCGAGCACGTTTACACAACTTAGATTATAAGCCAGGATTCATTTGCATTATACAGGGTGCGATATTGCATGCCGATAATATAATTAATCGTTTATCCTGCCCTAAATTGAACTGGTTTTGTAATGTTAATGGAATCTTTGTTTTTGAATAGAACTTTATGAATCCATTGAATTGAAATCGGATAATTACACACTATTGGAGTAAGAACCCATTTTTTGTGAGTTATATAGGTATGTACATACTATTAATATGTTTATTTACACACGCTTTGAGAGTAAATATATTTTTCAATTAAATTATTTGGCAGTGTAGTTTCCCGTTCCAGTCACACATGTTTTATTTGAGCTGTTACGAATATACAGATGGAATTAATTACAGTTCGTGGTTTGTTCTCCTTTCAGTAAATTTTCATTTACGAAAACGAGACGCCATGTTATTACAATTTGAAAGCAACCATGCTGCGCGGATACGAGTGTTTCTTTGTTGCATGCATTTTGTAGTTAAATGTGTAGTTGACGTTCCTTGTTTGTTGATTGCGGAATCTTTATTTGCCGTTCCTAGATTTCAAGTGAACATTTTTATCGTATTTTTGATTCACAGCAATGGTGATAAATTATTGCAAAATTTCTTTCAATCGGCAGTTGGTAAAAATGCCTGAAACCGCACTGAAAAAAAATCTCACTGGATTTAATACAAAGAAAAAACGAAGTTTTGTAGTATTGCAAGATTTATCAGCTTAGCTACTCTAATCTGGTCTGACGAGTGGAATAAAAAGATTTCTGTATAAAACACGGATTGAAGGATAGATGCGTGGCTGTTCTCTTAGGAATTGTAAAAGATACGTCTTGTCAGGCGACGTGTTACGTGTTGATAGGACTCAGTATTATTATTGGGAAAGCTTTTGCTTGTTTCCTACGCCATCTTGTATAAATCACGGTTCTATTTCAACTGGGTACCGTCATTGAGAGGGGCTTTTTTGAATAATATTATGTTTGGTTTTGAGAAAACAGTTGGTTATGAAAGTTTTGGCAAAATTAACTGTTCCAATCTTAGATACTTAAAATGTGCATTTTTCGGTAAATATAAAATAAGAAAAGAAAGCTACAGTCAGAGTACAACAGTAAATAATGGATTTTTTGTTATTTGTTGCAATAAAGAGCTAATGAACCAAAATATAGTTCAATGTTCATCCATAGACACTGCAGTATCCACGGGGAGGTTTCTTACGTAACCATCGTATGTATCCAATAGTAGAGTCCACGGCATGGACGGCAATTCACACAAAAGTTCCAGCATCTAAAATTTATGTGCGTCTTCCTGCCAACACAATACAGCGTTCCTCCACTGTCCTCGATTCAGAGCTTAACGACTCGTGTCGTATTCCAGAAACCAATTTTGCGAAAAAGCGACAGCCAATATATAAATCTATATAAATGATAATGAACTGAAATGGCAATATTTCAGTTTTTCAAATCAAAGCTGAAGAAGTTCTTGAAAGTGCCCATCTATCCTTCACACAACTTTACTCGCGAAATTCGATTGGACGGTTTGTATAGGCTACCCTAAAGTTTTTATTTATTCATGAATGAATGATGAGAAGAACTTTCACTACAGTCATAAGACTAATGATGAATTATAACAGTTATTGAAGAAGTCTCAGAAACGGAATCTAAGCAAAGTTAAAAAAAATATCTAACGATATTTGGTGTGGTATAGGCAGGTTATCAAAATTTAAGTCTTGTATGATATGAAAATTTAATTAAATACAAAGAGGACGTAGAATATGAAAAAGGTAATAGGTAGTAGTATATATAAAAGTCAATCAAGATAATAATGTCGTTCATTGGAAGTGGTCGTTACTACAGGATCTTACTACGTACTCTTATTGCTCCTCTTCCATCATTTCGCTTAAGTTAAGCTCTTGTGGAATATCCCAATGACGTCCGACATCCAGGCCAGTCTTGGGTATGACGTCAAGAGTCTATAACTACAAATAAAATACCTATGCTTTGAAATAGGTATAGGATAATAAAATGTGCAATCAGCTGTTTCCCGTGATTTCACCTGCGTCCCGAGGAACTACCATCCTCACTCAGGTAATATCAAATCTATCAAACACAAATATATATTTTTTAGATCAGCAGCGCTTCCTAAGATTAGTGCGACAACAAAGTCGTCAGCTTAAAAACATTTGTATAGATTTTATGAATTCTGTACCCTATTTTTTTTCTATGCAAATCCCTGAAATATTTACTTATCCACCTGATTAACACTTCTGCATTTTCGAGGTAACTAACAATCAGATAAGTTTATAGTGTGTTAGTTCGTATCGTAGAAAATATCTTTCAAGCTTGCTCATTTGCATAACTTCTGTTGCGATTGTGCTAGTGATACACGACCGTGTTACGAATAGGTTATTCGGGAAGTTTACGTTAAAGTTATTCCACAATTGCAAGTGTAGCCCCCACCTTTAGTTACAAACCTTAAGCGAACGTGAAATAGCTTTTATTCCTCTATATATATTATAGGAAGAATATTTTTATAGTTAAGCTTATAACAAAAAAAATATTAAAGGCAATTTGCTAGATACTGAATAGTTGCTCGAAGTTATTCCAGCACTAGCTTTAAATTATTAGTTCTCCAAGCAATCTTACGTATTTGACAAACGCAAACACTGCAATCGGGCAAACAGAATAAGCGGGATATCTCTTTGCACAGCTACTAAGGTTTACTAGAGAATGTCTTATACTGAATCCAAGCTAAGTAAGACTATCTTAAGTGCAAGTGTACCACCCCTAACTATATCTACAGTAGCCGTAATGTGCAGCATTAAGCCGGCAATAAGCACGGTAATTGTCACTTTATCCGGGACATTACCACGCAAACTTGGGGTCGTATCACAATAAACTGACACGTGGGAATTATACTCGATGAAACTGATGCCTTTAGTTCTTGACTTATGTGTGTAGGTATTACCTACTTATATATTTTTTTACTGGTAGATAGAAATAGCATTTTCAATATTAATAAATTATTACAAAGGTTTCTATAAGTATATTCATTGGTGAAACAAACTATGAGGCCAGAATAAATTGCGGTATGAGACCAAATAATGGATATTCTAGCAAGACCAACCAGGCTACACGATTCTTGGCAGCTTCTAAGAGGACATAACGTTATATTATCCTCGTGTGACCTAAATCGTAATTGCTGAACTGACAGGATAAAGATATAAATAGCCAGCTTATGTACTAACAGCTTTAGGACTTTAATTTACGCCGGTAGTTCGCAATGCAGTTGTGGTTTTCGTATTAGCCAGCTACACGTCACGCGTGTCTCGTGTCGGCTTTCAGTACTGTGTCATCGGCAGACTGAAAACTTTATAAATGGTACATGTTTTATTGTTCGGACTGAATTTTAAATGGAATTGCTTTTGGGCTGGGATTACAGATCATTGTAGAAGAAAAATGAGCTATTTAATCTACTTTCATTATTGAATTATTTCGACGCGATGGATGGACAATATCATTAAAGTCGAATTGGGTTTCGTGTATCTCACTTACGTTGAAACTGAATATTTCCACTTCAGTTCAATTCATTTTAAAACTAAGAAAATAAAGACAAAATATGAACTGAGTTTATCAGAGGGTCTTGTATATTTTGATGGAACTTCATCTGAAACAAGTGAAGCGTGTGTGTTCTTATTACCTGTCATCGATGGGATTAGGATAAGGCGGGCGGAATACCATGTCCCGACACTTTGTACGGATAACGGAGGATGAGTAGCGTGACGTGCAATATTACTACTACACGAACAAGTTACTCCAGAGTTCATTTAAAACAGCTCACTGATCTAATATAATTCATTAAAATATGAAGTAGGTAATGTTTTGAGCCTTAAACTGAAATCTTTCCGTAATTTGCAGATTAAGAATCCTTCCCAATCCCAATAATTGGTCAACAGTTACATCTATAATTCACTTTACCCAATAGACGATACCAAATTTTTTTTTTCGATTCTATTTATGGAGACATATTGGTTTTGTCTTATCTTGCTGTGATCATTTAAAATTTCTTTGTTACTTTTGTCAGTAAACAGCTTGTATGATTGCTATCTTAATGCAATAAGTGAAATTCTGTAAGTAAAAACCAAATGGAAATTATCGCTGCATCATTAAACATTCATGTATAACATCAAACAGAAAGTCTTCTCGCTTATGAGAAGTGTATACAAGAAGATTGATGTCCCGAGTGATTTAGAAAATGGTAATGAAAACAAATTGCAACTCGTGGGGACTGTACTGGTACAAAAGTGAACGTGACAATTATGACAACATTCCGCAGAAAATAAGGTTCCACGAAATGTAGACTTAACGCTTTAATTATGTCTATTGAAGAACATTATCTCTGCAAAGACAAGTCAAAATTAAAACAAAGTAAGGATTTTGACTAGACATCCGAGTACAGACAACAGCGGGTCAACGTATACGAGTCTGTAAAATTTTACCAATCGAACATTAACCTACCTCCATTGTAATAAGGTTGAAAATCTATTGTAGAAATTTGACAGATTGTGGTAACTTGATGTGCTGTCGTCTGTACCTACGTAAACCCCAGAACCCGCTTCAGGATAAAAGTAGCCTATCGCCTTCCTCGATAAATGGTCTATTTATCAATGAGATGATTCTGAGATGAGCGCGTTCAAAGAAGCAAACTAGCTAATTGCCTTTATAATATTGGTACCTAACGATAAACCAATCTGATTTGAAACAATAAACTTATAGGACGTAAAGTAAGTACTCATTCAGACTACTTCCCTATTAACAAAGTCAATGTCTACTTATTTAAATTTATTCTCATTTATAAGTTAATTCCTCCTTGTTAATCCAAGCTTTGTCGAGACTTATATAATTAGGTTTCAGTTGCTTTCATTTTAGGCAAACATTAAGAAGGAAGAACAATTTACTAATACTTTACGTCTAAGCTTTCTATGTTATTGATACCAGAATTAGAATTCATTATAAAGAAGAGAACAATTGAAAGTATTTAAGAAACGTGATATGAAATTGAAACTTCTATTCAAGGTATTTTAAAGGCTTTCTCAAGTAATTCACTTTTGAGATTAGGTGCCAATATCAATTTAGACTATAATTAAGGGTCGGTGTCTGTCTGCTGTATTTTCCTTTTAAACATTTTATATTATTTTAATTTACAGTTTAATATTTTTCAGGGAAACCGTAGACGAGGTAGTTAACGGATTGTTGGGCTCGTTCTATGGACAGAAGATGCCTTTGCTGATCAAATATGCTCCCTTTTGCAGCAGTAAGATAAATGGTTTATTTTAGTTCATAAAAATGTGTTTGGAACTGCATAAGTCCTAATTACATTTATCGAATAAAATCTCATTTCAGCAACCTTCATAATTTTCAATAAGACATGCTTGACATATGTCACAGTGGCGGCGCATCAAGTTGGATGGACATGCATGGAAAAATCTTTCATTGAAAATCAACTTTGAGATTTTATGAAATATCGATCACTTTTACAACTAAAATGTTGAATTTTGAAGATTTTTTGGTGAAAACGTTTATTTTGCGAATTGTTTAATTCTAAAAAGGACAATACTGTTTTGAGTTGCAGTGAACATTTTTAGTGCGGATCAGTGAGACCTGTAAGGCCGGGACTCCACCAAAGCGGAGACGAGACGAGCGGAGAGGAGATGTTTTTTAAACAACCAATAGAATTGAGTTATTGACACGTCTCCTCTCCGCTCAGCTTCAGTGGAGATCGCTGTGCGGAGATGTGTAATATTTGTATGTCGCGATGGAAGCGGAGATGTGAGCTGTGCGCGGACGACGCGCAGTGGAGACGAGAGATGTGAGCGGCGTGCAGTGAGCGATGTCACCCTCCCCCCTCTCGCCCGCTAGCAACCCGCAGAACCCCGCGCGCGCGCCGGCCGGCACTCAACGCCCCGCACCCGAGCTGAAAAACATCTCTTCTCGCACAGCACACAGCACACCGCACACATCTCCGCTTTGGTGGAGTCCCGCGAGCTGAAAAACATCTCTTCTCACACAGCACACAGCACACCGCACACATCTCTGCTTTGGTGGAGTCCCGGCCTAATAACATAAATTCAGACTTTACATGAACGATATGAAATTACTAGAATCGCTTGTAATAAGTGTGTAATATAAAAAAGACATGGAGTTTAATTTAGTGCAAACATTCACCGTAATACACTAAATTAAAAAGTTGAACAAGAAATGCCGCTTTCAGCGAATTTTCGACGAGGTGAGAATTTGGTACTCATTTGGCCATAACAATAACCTACCCCTCTCGTCTTCACGCGTTCAGGCGGTAAATGAAAAGTCGAGCGAAGACAGCGTACGAATTCTATTTGTATGGGTACATAAGAAAGGTTCTTACTTTATGGCATACGAACGCTTATGCTCATTCATTAGAAGACATGGGTGTAATTAGAAATGTTTTTCATTTATTTAGACGATCTAAATAGGTTCTCAACGTAAAATGATAATTGCATGACAATGGTATGTAATAGTATTACTATATAATAGAATGATATTACGTGCGGTATTTTTTGGTTTGATGATATACAATTCGAAGATCATTGATTAAAGTAAACTCAGCATTCATCAGAAGAGCTAGATTAGTCTAAGATAAAATTACTCGAGTTCCTAAGGAAGATAGCCACTTCAATAAATCTAGCTTAACGTGGCTAAGATTATCCTGGCTTAGTCGTCGTTTTCTAGTTCAATAGTCAAAAGGTCTACTACGGATTACAAGTACTACAACAGTCATCCTGATTTATAAATTACAATTATCAATTCATGTTAGCCAAAATATAAAAGTTTGGTTTCAGAAATGCTGTTGGCGATAAAGAATGCGAAAAAGAATAAAGAAAATCGTGACGACGAGAGGTCTGATGGCGACGAAGGTGCTCCTAGCAATACAGCTAACAAACCTGAAGTTTCACCAGCCATCACAACAATAGTTTCAAAGAATTCTGAAAAACTTGAAATAAAGTCTAGTGAAGCCAGCACTGCTCCAAGTACTCACAGCCGTAATAGTAGACGTTAATGGCTCCAGCCATCGTCCTGATGATGACCCTAAAATAAATGATAGAATTTTGTATTTTTAAACATGTAATTAAATTGCCTATTTTAAAGAATAAAAGTACGGCTTTAGTGGTTGTTTAAAGAAGTATTCGTATAATTAAATGCGCTATATTATTTGTACGCAAACTTTTTGTTTCATTTTCGACACACATCAAGCTTTATACCTTGGAAAAATAGAATAGGACTATGGGTGCGCTTTTCTTCGGTCAAATAAGTAGCAATTTTACCTAAACATTTAATTTTGTTGTTTATTTAGCGTCTTATAAATTAGGCAATCATTGTTTTGTTTGCGAGTTATCTGTTTCGACTGTAAATCGTAATGGCGGTGATTAGAGAGACAAGGGTACAATTGATCGGACTAGTTTGGTGGCTCTGTGTGGCGCGACTCGCGACGTTCTGGCGCCAGACTAGGACGTCCCCTATAAAGGTTAAGTTCAAACATACTGCCTACTTCACATGCTTACAATTCGGCATCTATGGAAATCTCAACTTAGGTATATGGAGGTTGAGCATACAGTCGTACCACTAAAAAATTATGGAATCATTTTATTTTTGGATGACTTCTATTATCTTATACCCGATATAAATTTAATTAGTGATGTACAGTATAATTTCTAGCAATTATGAATTTAGTTCTATATGCAGTGTATACAGGCAGATATAGGGTTGTTTTATTTAACGAGCTGTATTTGGGTTTGTTACTTTCGCTGCCGAAAAAAATATTACTACAGGGCATGATTATCGTATAAAAGAAATAACCAGCTTTTTCCAGCAACAAGGCAGTTATTTACGAAAGATGTGTGACGGCGGCCTAACATCTGTAATTTGTTTCATTTGGGTCACGGGTCGTGTGTCTCCGGCCGTGATAATGTTACCCCGTTTCAAGGTTCTACCCAATGTACATTCAATCAACTAGCGATAGCAAATAATGTGCTGTCCAATAATTTCGAGAAGAGTGTACAGAGACGCCAGCAGTTCGACCTATCTCAATGTGTCATAGATTTTCAACCTTATCACCATAGTGAAAGGGTTAATTTTGATTGTAAATTTGACAGGTTCCGGTAGGTTGACCAGCTGGCGCCTGTACATCCCTACTTAAAATTTTGAATGCTCCAGAAACTACGCCTGTCTACGTCGCTTGCACACCAAATACTGTACTGATTAAAATTATATTTGGCAAACATATAGAGCCTAAAAAGGGCTATTTTTGTCGGGGTGCGGAAGAAGTTCTCTTGAGGCGCGGCTGGAACTGCGCGAACAGCTATAATTATTATTTCATCAACATGGAAAATGCCGAAATACTTTCAACATTTAATAAGGTCTGTTAATAAAGTCAAAGAAGTAAAACTGATATAATACTTTATAGGTAATGCTAATAAAAATACTTTTTTTCTAATTTCAACCTCTCCTCTCATTATTATACTTCATACATTGACATCAATGTTGGAAAATGCAAAAGTTGTCATTGTTAATTTCTTAAGCGAATTTGTGCATTAATTTGATAAGTGAATAATCTTTTTAAGTGAATTTCTTTGTTAAGTGAATTTGGTTATTTGTTTGTTAAGTGAATTTGGGTATTTGGTTGTTAAGTAAAGTTGTAAGAAATAACTACAATAATGGCAGCAAAAGTTGCTTTGGGCTTAACAAAGCGTGAAGTTTTACCTAAGCTGGCATCCACTTATACAAGAGCTAGCTTAGAAAATGCTAGGCGTCGAGCTGTACATGCCGTGAGGATTTTGGATCTAAGAAATTTGCGAAGGTACGTATTGCATTCGGGAAAATATCTACCAAAAATATCTTAAATCCATAATGTATTCTAATATTATAAAGCTGAAAACTCCGCCCCTAAGACGACCCACTGACCAAAGTTTGGGTCAGTTTGTTTGTTTACTCGAACGCGCTAATCTCACGAAATCAGACCAGGTTCAAATCGGACGAGTAGTCCGATTTAATTATTTCACTGTCGCATAGCCGTTATCGAGAAAGGCTATAGACTACTGTAACGTTTGTCACGACGTTTTTATCCGGGTGTGCGGAGTAGTTCTCGCGTGATGTGGGTGAATCCACTGGCGGAAGCTAGTTGTGTTATAAAATAAAAGAATTTGTTTGCTTGAGCATGTTGGCGGTGCTTATGCTACCGCCAAATAGTTGATATAAAAGCTTTAAGTAATTATTCTTGTCATTAATTATAGCTTTTGGGCACACTTTAATGAAAAATATAAATATGTAGGCTTCAAAATTCTACGGTGCTCACATAGAATTGTCAAGCCCATTTTAAACGAAAAATAAGATTTTATTAAGAAGTGCATTGATATACTAAATATGTAGATATAACAACAAAGACCAAACTCCGAGGACAAAACAATTATGGTTGAACCAAAGAAAAATTACAACTTATATGATAAAATTGTTTTTATCAGCTAAGGAAAAAACAAGCTCGTCAAAGGATTTCACAATTATAATACCTATACCTAATTTGGGAGCCGAGTATGTTAACAACAGCAAATTGTGAATGTGTGTAGAATTACCTTATAACGGCGATGGATCATGCAGAATGTAATGGGAGCCATTGCAACACATACGTGCGTTGTACGTGATGTTGATATCTTAATAGTGCATTCAGATTGCCGTTACTTATGTTGTAGTAAGACAAATTTAATTTAACTCATCTTTTTAATGATGTTTCCGCCGACGGTGACACCCAGGCATACCTATATTTTTTTTATTGCTTTCTTACATGCGACTAGCGAAAACAATTTTTTCCTTGAACACGCGGTCACAAATTGCGCAGGATAGTGTTCTAGTTCCTAACAAGCTGGTTGAAAATACAATCTCTAAATGAGTTGTTTTGTGTTATCAACCAAGTATTGTATTATCAGGGATTTCCGGCAAGAAGTGCTTAAATTCCTCCTAGCTGTGGTTTTTGATAATGCTTAAGATTGCTATGGGGCTATGTGATTAACTTTACCTGAGGCAGTGCACTCAGCAAATGGGTCTGAAACAGATTTGCTGGTTGCTTCAAATGTCTTTTTGCTTAGGGAAAAGGAGGTTTGTCGCAGCTGTGCGCAAAATAAAAGGAGGGAGATGATTGTGGCTACCGTGTTAGCTTGTTATCTTCAACCATAATGAGAGATGCTGTCGTCTGACTGTTTATTTCATATAGGCTTGTCTGACCCTCCAGACACAGTGAATTATTAGGACAAGGGGTCGGTCACTGCCGAATCTAACATAAAATTTAACGAGACCACTCATAAAAACTAACAAGGTGCATTTATTACTGGTGTATTTATTGTATAATATTTAGGGTCTTTGTGAAATGTTTGTGTACTGAACATTGTGATGGAGTGTTATCATTTTAGTTTTTTGTGGATGTTTGCGTTACTATTGTAGACGAGTTTTCACCTATACTCTGTTCACGATAACGTTAGAAAAAAGAGGCTCGCAGAAGCAGGAGTACGAAACCTTTTGTTTCAAGTTAAGTTCAAATAATTTTAATAAATAATATGTATAGCATACAGTAAATTATTTCCTATCTATGTACTCGTCACGAGGTGAATGGCGTGAAACAACAGTGTTTAGTAACAGTCAGTTTATTAATAAAAACGAAATAAAACAACTTTATCAATATTATCACAATGGCAAGACATCATTGTTTTCAACAAACCAACTTTAATAATTTAGAATGCCAGATGATTAATATAAATACACAACCAACTGTAAAATTATTTTCTAGATATAGTAGAGAAAAATAAGATAGAGTAGAGAAGAAGAAATGGTGGAACAAACTCCCCAGCAACGCAAGCCTGTCTGTATGGTTTGAAGAACCGATTCTATACAAAATTAATAAATAGATAGATAGATAGATAGAATATTCTTTATTGTACACCAATAGGAAACATTGAAAGATGAAAACAATTAAACAAATTAAATTAATTCATGAAGTAAATAAATAATTCTATATGTACCCATGTTGACGGGCACAACCCTTCATACCCATACCTATTATTCAAGATGCTAAAAAAAGTAAAATGGTTAAACCTATTTAAAATAAAACAATTATAATGTTTCCATTCGGTGAAAATAGCTTTGAAGCGTGCCCAGCCACAAGTGCAACGATTTTTTATATCATATCGAGGTCTTCTGTG
>NWSH02000050.1:5324560-5342712 GCA_002382865.2 Heliothis virescens | reverse complement strand
AAGGGGTATCGAATTGCCCCAGTTAACTGGGTTGTGGAGGTCAGATAGGCAGTCGCTTCATGTATAGCAATGATTCTCAGCTGCATCCGGTTAGACTGGAAGCCGACCCCAACGTAGTTGGGACAAGGACAGGCAGATAATCTCAAGTTAATAATACAATGGAGATGACTGGTGACTAATTCTATTTTGTCAGTCATCGTCCTCTGTTGATGATGATGATGATGAAGAAGTTCCACTAACGTGAAAAATGAACCTTCCAACGACATTATCTATTATACCATCAAGTTGGCAAAACATTTCCTCTTCTTAAATCGTATTAGCAATGCAAGATTGCCATTTCTCTGTCATCATATATGTTAGTGCTTGAGGAAGTTACCGCTTCACTTCCTCTAATTTAAACGATTTATTAATTCGGGCAATAATAACAGTCACAATAAACAACGAAATCACGAAAATTCATTTATAACGAGAAAAGGCGTACTTACACAATTTGGCAGATCATATTTGACAAAACCTCCCAAAATTAAAAATTCACGTACTGCAGCAGTTTATGAAGTGAATACAGAATACAGTAAGATTTTAGTTTTGATAGAAACACGTGAAAACCTTTCGCTTCTTTTAGATTTTAGACATCGACAGAATATTATAAAAAAACAATATTAAATGAAAGCCTTATAATCTCATAATACCGACCAGTAGGTTAAATAAGAATAATTATGCGTGGTAGCTGCTATTAAAATTAATTATTTTATTTTCCTTGCTTTATGATTCCACAAATTAACTAAACGAAAATTTTCGATATTATAAATTTTGTGACTTGGTATGAGATTGTCTGAGAAAATTTACAGTGACGTGAAAACATTCCCAGTACTCTCTACCCCTGCTTCTTTTAGATTTTTTTAACGTCGACAAGACAACAGAATGTCAAAATAAACGATATTAAATGTAAATCTTGTAATTTCAGGAAGTTGATAGTTTAAATATGTACAATTAAGTGTGACGGCTGTTATTTAAATTAATTATATTTTTTCCACATCAATCTGGAGCGTAATCATTTTTGTTGTAATTTTATTTTAAAGTGGACGCCTAAAAGAACCTTATTAAACTTCTTTCTATTCCTATCGCGAACAGACCATAGGCATTCAAAAAGTTTACACGTATGCATGACGCATGACGAAAACAATCTTTAAGGTGGATCCAGACATTACGAGCATGCGCTCCGCACGGCGCACAACGCATGCCTCGGCTTGAGGCGTGCGTGTTGACAAATTATACCAACATATGCTCGGGTCGAGCCATCGCGTGCGAAGCAAATGCTCGAGGCAAGTAGGCGTGCAGACTTGGAAAGGCATGTTCTCCGCACGGCGCACAACGTACAGCGCGTGTGCGCCGCACACGCTCTATATACGCTTATGCTGACGCGCTACATTTTTAGTCGCGACGCACTGGCAGGGTCGCCATGTAGAGGTTGGAATAAAAGAGGCGTCTGTTCGATACGGCGTTTATTAGGAGACTCACTTAATAGTACATGATTAATGTTAGAGTACGCTAAAGTATATTATAATACGTAAGTAAGTAAGCAAGTACATGTACTTATTGTTAATGCTACACACACACACTAATGTTACTTATATTACGCTTACACCACACTATGCGCTGTGCGCCGTGTGGCAGCCGGCTCATTGCGAACGGTGCGTTGCGTTTGGATGGTTGTGTCCGCCTCGCTGCGGATGTACGCGCGCATTATGAACGACAAAGAAATGTTAAGAAAAGCAGTTTTATTATACGAAAGTAATAGATTATTATGGGATCCTAAACATAATCATTATTGACTGCTGCTGTGTGGGTTGGATCGGCCCGAGCATACGCTGCGCGCTGTTTGGCCCGCGCAAACGCAGTTTCATTTTCGCAGTCGAGGCGTGCGTTGATATTGTACGCGGCGCACGCCTCGAACGTGCATGCGCGGCTACGTCCACATCTAACGTAATGCTCGCATTGAGGCACTTTGATCGTGAAGCATTTGCCGACATACGTTGGCTCGCCCTCGCGCGTGCGGAGCGTTTGCCTCGCCACGAATATACAGGTCCACACTTGGCGAGGCATGCGTTGTGCGCCGTGCGGAGCGCATGCCTCGCAATGTGTGGATCCACCTTTATACGAATCTTTCAACAATGACAATTTAGTTTATGCCTAGTATTTCAAAATTAAAAAGTAAAAATAGTTTGTCATATTTGACAAAATGTATAGTTTCAATAAAAAATTGTCATCTTTTTAATCAATCATCAATTATATTATATTATATTAATAAATATTATAATCATATAGCTTTATTTGGTTGAAAAAATCAATAAATCAATAATGTCTTCTCAGACTGCATTGCCTAAGAAACGGGCTCTGCCAAAGTTGATGGCATGTATGACCAAAAACAGTTTGGATAATTTTCGTAGCAAAGCTCTGTTCACCTTAGCCATTCTCGATTCTAACGGTATACGAAGGTATTCTTTGTTACTTTTACTGAAGCTGTTTATTATGTTAATGATTGATAAAACTCCTATACTGAAGGGCCTATCTCTCAGGCAGATTGGTTGACCCATATAATTAACTAGCGACCCGCCCCGGCTTCGCACGGGTGCAATTAGAAACCTCAAAAATAACAGTACTTTTCTACAATTTAATGAATTTTATTAAACACATAAACCTTCGTCTTTAATCACTCTATCTATTAAAAAAACTGCATCAAAATCCGTGTCTTAGTTTTAAAGATTTAAGCGTAGGTACTTAAGGATATAGGGACAGAGAAGACGACCTTGTTTTATATTATGTAGTGATAACTCTTTTAAAATACACCTACTTATTAAAAGTGTCCTATTAAACATTATTTAAAAAGTAGGTATATAGTCATAAAAGTTTAAATATCTAGCAAAATGAGTCTTAAATGATGTTTGTTCTTTTTAGGCGTAAATTTCCTTTATACGAATGCCTGATTTTGGAACTCAGAGAAGCTGGTTATTCTGATTCTTCGGGATACCTGCAAGACTTGATCTACGATAACAAACAGCTGGTTAGCCAGGACGATATAGGTATTGTAGTTGACCTTAGAAAAAGAGATGATTATCTTGAACATATATGTGACATTCTGCAAAAGGCTGAAAAACAACGCGATAAGGGTAAGTACCAGTGTCAGCTGGTCAAAATTTTAATTAAATATTAAATAGGTACTTAATTTTGTCAGTGACTGTTTCGTAAAGCGGTTGAATAAATGCTTAGAGTCACCATCTATCGATCTTATTTGATAGGTACCTACATTTTACACAGTCTTGCAGTTTTTTTTGTGTCAGATTGTTAAACATTCAGGAATCTGTTTAAACTTTCAGATGTCAACGTTCTGGGCATCTCCTCAGGGTATTTTTTGTCGGACATTTATTCTTTGTAGAATAAATGGTATGGAATGAATAAAGTAAATGGTAGTTTTATGATGCAGGTAATATTAAGAAGGAATGCGAAAACATACTCGAACTTGCATTGTTCTACGCCGAAAAGGAAAAGGGCATCTTGTGGCTTGCTGAAAAATTCTTTCAATTAGCTATTGCTGTGTCTAGCAAGTATCTCGTCGATGGCGGTCGATTGAAAGCTGTCTGCAAATATAACTATGGAAAGTTTCTGTTAGATAAATGTAAGTTTTAAAACAATATTGTACTTATACGAAAAAATATGGTCTCCGACTAAGTATACCCGTACTTTTCGGCTGTGAGTACCATTATTAAAATGTACTAATCTCAAATTATTCTAGTCCCTGGAGCAGATCCTGAGGAACCATTTATGTTGCTGACAGAAGTTCGAGATTCTTCTATCGGAAGGGTTGGTAACTTTTATACTTAGGCAGTAATAAATCGATTAATTTCACATGGTTTTGAGTTATTGTTCCTGATACCACAGGATTGGCTCTTGTTCGAGCCTAAAGAAGAAGGAGAAGAAGCTCCACCAGACACTGTGTTTGGATCGACTGCCCTTCAGCTCCATAGAGTACTACTCAACAAAGCAAGAGCGGTGAGGAAGGTGGATACTCCTAAAGCAGAGAGGTTGGCACGCTTGGCTGAGAGAAGAGCTAAGGATGGTCAGTTAACTACTTCATTATAATTGGTTATTTATAACGGGTGGCTTTAGTATCAATTAAATTGGGTTTTCCTGTTCTTTTCGGGCTTCCTACTCTGTGATCTACAAATCAATACGTGGATAATTACCGTAGTTTCTGTAACCTTAATAGTGGACGATAACTTATTTTTTTAGTTTGAATACATATATGTATACATATTTTAAGTTACCCAATTATATACTTGTTTCAAAAATGTTTTAGCCGGGGAAACTGGAAAAACAGCAGAAGCGATAATCGAGATTGGAATTTGTCAGCTCATGATGAACAATTTGAATAATGCTCAGAAAACTTTTGAGAGGGCGTTCAAGATACATGAGCGCAGCCAAAACGTAGAAGGGCTTTGCGAAGCTAGAATGCACCTGGCTGCAGTTATGCAACGGTAAGAACCTTGACTTGTGTTTTGCTAAATTGCAGTAGTAAATAACTTATTTCTTCGTGTTGAATTATATGGTGTCAGGACATTATTTACCTACCAGAGTATTTACTTTTAGTAGATAATTATATTAGGTACTAGTTATTATACAGAAATCTGTTAAATATGGTTACTCAGCTGCATAAAACTGCCAGGTTTTTGTGATTAAAATATTGTAGTTTATTTTGGTTATAACTCTTTGTTTGTATAACATCACCAAGTCTTAGAAATATGTCCAAAACTATATATAATTTTTTGTCGTAAACACCATGTGTGCGATTAACTACCGATTGACCGATCAACGTGTTTTATGCTTTTATGGAAAATATTCCATCGCTGTTACTCGGAATCAGAATATTCCATAATTTATAAAACCTCATGAACGAGTTTATTGATTACATTTGCAAGCCAGTTTATATTGTATCTTATGTAATTAAACTTGTTGTACTGTCATCGTGTATGCATTCAAATTATAGTCATCAAGATAAACCATGTAATTCAATATAATTAAGCTTCTGAGCGTAATAAAATTAGGACATAAGAGTACACAGGAACGTTAATACGTACCACATATTAACTGTATGAGGAATATGCATCCTTTTGAATTAATGACGTCACAGATTTGTTTGTTATTTTATATAGTTAGTGATGTTATGGATGGTAACTCTGTAGGAGGCATTTTTAAAACAATAAAAGAAATATAACTGCTTTACCATACATCATAAGTACTAACTCCAGTAAAAAATGGGTTCCTAAAACAATCTTAAATTCCTTGATGGGTAAGTTTACATGCTCACTTCTTATAGATTGGGTGAACATGAAACTGCGGCTAAGTTGCTGACGGAGATGGGAGCCAGTGCGATGGAGCATGGCCTGAGGAGGCAGCTTGGCCGGGCCTTGCACCTACTTGGCGAGCTACATCTGAGAAGAGAGCGGCCGGAGTTGGGCACTCAACACTTGGCTGAGGCGTTTCTTTGCTTCATGGGCTTCAGATTTCAGGCAGTAGGTTCTGTTTAAATTTTATCTAAGAAGCGCAATTTTTTGGAAACCTATTTTCCCGCGGTTTCACTCGCGTCCCGTGGGAATTACTGCCCGTACTCGGATAAAATATATATAGCCTATGTCACTTGTGGATAATGTATCTTCCGAATGGTGAAAGAATTTTTAAAATCGTTTTATTACTTACAGTGATTACCCCCTGCAAACAAACTTACAAATTTACAAACAACTTTACCTCTTTATAATATTAGTTTAGCTAAATTTGATTAATTGAACGCTACCAAACCAAAATACTTTTTTCAAAATAGTTGCATAGTGAAGACATTTTGGGCATGGGAGAGATGCAGGATGAAGACATTGGCGCGATATACGTGGGGCCAGAGAAGGAAATATATGAAGAGGAAGCTGAACAATCAAGACTTATGACTGCTATTTCTGCAGGTAATTACAATATTCCTCATAAATACCCAACGCGTAGATAAAATTCAAGACTATATTATAAGCAGTACTATTAGACAAAGGCCTTTCGTTCTATTGATTAAACTTTATATGGTCCAGGTCAAGAACTAATGGCTTCCTACTTCAATTTGCTGAGGGAAGCAGGCGACTGTGCAGTGGCTAAAATGAAAACGATTGAATGGAAACTGTCGCACGCGCGCTGGTGGGTCAAGCGACGTCATCACGATTTCCTGCCGTGTATGTGCTCTGTACATAAGCGAACTCCGCTGGATGTGCTATGGTATGTATCTTTTTATCGTTTGACTACTGCACAAGACTGTGACGTTACGTTTCCAAATGTTGCTAGATAGAACATTTTCTCTTCATTTGTGGTATGATTTTTGTAGATATTGTCTTTAAAGTTTTCAGGATTGCTAAAATATTTATTCTCTTTATATAATTTTAGGATTCAAATGGAGTGCAAGCAGTCTCAAGTGCACGTTTCTATGTTTGACTTCTCTAACGAAGCACTCGGTAGAACATCTACGATTCAAGATATTCGTAAACTGCATAGCAGCTTCCTTCGTACATTGACCAACAGTCCTCCACATGTCAATCAATAGAGAACCTGTAGTCTCCAAAAATATTATTCATTTTCCTTATTCTTCATATATTGGTTCTTTCTACTAACATTTTTTAATAATTTAGGTTAATTTACATAAATAAATAAAATACTAGACTATTCATTACAAAGTTTATTTGTTGGTCTCATTCATCGTACAACGTACAACTACAAAAGGGTATAATTTAAATGTCTATTTACAAAGAACTTAAGCTTACAGAGTTTTTTTAAATATTATTGAGCAAAACATGCAAATAGTTGCACCGACATCAATACCTTCCCGTATGTAAAAGGTCTGCCACCGAAATAACAATCTTTCTTGACATTAACAATATGTAACAAAATTATTTTATACTATGCTATCTGCACAGTTTTCAAATGCGAGAGCCAAGCGTCGATATTTACATAGAAGTTATAATTAAATTTAGGAATCATGTCATTATTTAGCATGCTTTGGCAGCTTTGCGCGGTGTAAGGCGCACCTTGAATCCTTCAGCACGCTTGAGGATGATGTCGGCTTGCAGTTTGAAGTCCTCCTCCTTCAGGTCGGAGTGGACGCGGAAATTCCTGAGTATGGTAGACAGGATGATCTTCAGCTTCAACATGGCGTATTTACGGCCTGTGGACAAAAAATAGTATAAAATTAGAACCAGAAATCACAACACTTTTAAAGATACAATTTCATTATGCAAAAACTACACTCACCGACGCAACTCCTGGGTCCGGCAGAGAAGGGCACGAACGCATAGTAGTGACGGTTGGCAGATCGCTCAGGCAGGAAGTTGTCGGGGTCGAATTTGGTTGGGTTGGGGTATACATCCTCACGACGGTGCAGTTTGTACGTTGCTACTACGACGGTGGTACCAGCTGGCACTTGCTTGCCGTTGGAAGCTGTACAAAGATAAAGTTATAACTAGATGTCATACGACAGTTCAAAAACATCACCTGAATTATATATATAGTCTGTTACGTACGCAGAGTGATGTCCTGCTTGATTTGACGAGCAATGATTGGCACTGGGGGGAACATCCTAAGGGTCTCCATGAGACACCTTTCCAAGTATTTCATTTCCAAAGTGTCCTGGAAGGTGGCGGGGCGGTCTGAGTCACCGAAGATTTTGTCCAACTCGTCAATAACTTTGTCTTGAATGTCCTGGTGGACACCCATCATGGAGAGGAAGAAGCTGCTTCCAGCGGCAGTAGTGTCGTGACCCTGAATAAAACATTGTTGTTAATGTATTGTTATATATTCTACGGATGAAATCATGATCGTCATCCATATTCTATTTTGAATATTTACCTCAAACATAATAGTGTCTACTTGTTCCTTGATTTCCTCATCAGAAATAACAACACCGCTCTGTGAACTCTCGAGGAGCAGGTCAAGGAAAGCCAAACGCTTCTTCTGGCCAACATCGGCATCATCTACGTCCAAATCGTCCTTAAGACCAGCAGACTGACCGAAGGACAGACCCTCAACAGATGTGGTTTTGGTAGCTTCCTCGGCGGTTCCAGCGTTGTAGTCGCTCAAGATAGTGGGCCTCTTTCCGGAGCTGAATTCCTCCTTCTTCCTTCGGATAACCTAAAATTTTAAATTGCATGGAGATAAATACAAGTGCAAGTAGAGTTATAGTTATCTATATGCTGTTCATTATAATGCTAGTTTATTCCATTGCCTTTGATGGCTGCATCAATAACAAGTTCCCAGTCATCGAATAGGTCACCAAGTCTAGGACAACTAGATAATTGAAATTATTACTACTTATCCAGTTTTAATGTAAATGTGTGTTGTAGAGGGAAGTTACCTTCTTGGTCAGACCGTGGATGATGTCAAGGAGCTTGGTCTGCTTCTTAGCGTAGTCGGTGAGTTTGAAGAGGAATTCGGGTCTGAGCCAGATCTTGGTGTGTCTCAAGTGGAGGATGTCGCACATCTTCATCACAGCCATAGCGTATTCGAATCCACTTTGGTCCTGGGTAGATTTGCTGACACCCATAGCGGTTTCTATAATAATTAATCAAAAATTAAAAATGTACGCCATGAGGAACGGTGTTCTATTATGTGGTTGGCTGTCATAATGTGGTGAAACCATAAATCATACTCAGTCAAAACTTATTATAATAAGTATGCGGTGAGTAATAAAAGCTGACTTAAAACACCGCAAATATGTGATTTGAATACAAAGTTAACGTTCAATCAGATTGCATAAGGATAATGGATAAGAGGAATCGCCCATTACGTTTTATTAAAAACTAATTCAAATTCGTCGGTGACTCAGAACATTTGGATAGTCTAGCAATAAAAGAAAGAGTTTTTGACCTCCATTGAATTCAAAACAATTGCGTAAGGAGGATAACAATAAAGGAACGTAACGACTGTGGCCGGGAATGGCGAATATTGGCCATTAGCGCGTGAGCACGTGGGGGGTCGAAACTGACACCCAGTAGTACTACGTGCGCGGTGTATCAGTGCCGAGTGGTACCACGCACGTACCAATGATTCAATCATACTTCCATCAACACTGACTGTCAAGACTCGTCTTTATGAAATAATGACCCAGCCCCGCTGTTCTTGATAGCAATTGAAATCTTGAAACAAGGTGCATAATATTTAGTAGCGTCGAGATATAAATTGTTGTTTAATGTAAATGGTAATAAACAAACACAGGTATGTAGTAAATGTGTAATATAATATGAAACACGGGTGATATAATGTTTAATAATTGTACCGGTAGCATGCTCGGAACATTGTATAATCTTTTGGTAAAATAAAAAAAAATACTATTAGACGCGACCCGTCTAATGTCCTATGTTTGCTTGTAAGGTTACTCTACAGGGTAAATTGTTCTTAATAGGATCTCATAGAGTTTCCAGTTCCGTTTCCACATAAGGAAAAACTTGTGTCTACGTTTATACTGCAAGTTTAGGCTGTTCTAAGCAAACTATATAATTACTCCCCATAAACAACACGGATGCAATACATGCTACCATTTAGTGTTCCATTTATCTCAACTAATGACTATTATTATAACACGCAATAACACTATTACTAAGTTACGTGATAAGTGTGCATTTGCGCAGTTTGAAAATATAGGAATTAAGTTGCATGGACTTCTTAAAACCGCATAATGCGATCATGCAATTTGCAATAGTTTATGGATGCACTGCCGGTGTCTTAAGTATTGTGTATCGAACATGATTTTGTATAGAGTCGATTCTACACGTAGGTAATCTTCGTCTCGTAGATTTCGCAAACGGTTTAATAGGTTCTCGGGGCATTTGCTTCAAGAACACGGTCTGTTGTCCATGTGAGGGCCGCCGTGTTGTCACAGCGTGGCTGGCTACGTGACATTACATACAAATTGCTTTTTATCCTGCTTTATTTTTGTGCAAACACCTTGAGATTTAAGACCATTTCCACTTAACGCGTTCAGTCTAGTTTTGGGGTGTTTTTTGTACAATTTAGGTCTTTATGTTCTTGTATTAGCATGTTTAACATGAATTTGTTTGCGCATGCGTTTGTTTTACTATCTTTAATCATATTTTATATCCCCTTCACATTTTATCTTTGAAATGCGAATCTAGGCAAATGAACTGCGATGGTACCTACTAGATTGTAAATTGAAGGTCGTTAGCAAATAGCCAACCAACCGTTTGCATTAGTCTGTGGATGAAGGAATGTTTAGAATTTTGGAGCATTCGATAGGATTTGTCCTATTCTCAAAGTAGGTGCATACAAAAAAGTTAGTTGTTTATCCTGTTGTTTTAATGAAGTTGAGATAAAGCTATTTGAAACATCTCAAGAAATTTGATTTTTGCTCAGATAATGCTCAAGTAATGCTAAAAAGGCATTCTCTATTACGTTGGTTGTAGCAATAGTTACATTATTCCGAAGATACATTTGATTCGAATAGACTGAATAGTCAGGCAAGTGAGAAGATTTAAAATATTCTTATTATAATTATTCGGCGCACGCGCATAAGTCCATTGGTAACTAAAACTATACGATTCTAAGCATGTGTAGTAGCACGTAGGCAATGTAACGTTGAAAGCAAAAGAAATGTTATTTAACTATTTTGAATATTTTATTCAAAATACTTGTTATTGGTTAAATCACATAATTAATTATTTTTGTTGAATACAATAGACTTTTTTAAATTTGAATAAGTAGGTGTCATTTGTTGTATTTTTCCGCCTCATTTCCATTTATTATTTATTGAAATTAAGCTTTTCAATGTTAGACGTATCATTCCTATTGTCCCCTTTGACAAAGCAAATTTAATTATCATTGTTCAATAACAATTACCTATGCACAGCGGCAGCGGTCAAAACTGTCATTATCACGTACGTTACATTTTTACTTCTTTCATGTGAAAAATTCTCGGAAGTGTTAGAGTAAGGAACTTACCAAGCAAGATTTCGACGGTGCACTCGCTCATGTAGTCATGGCAATCGAACTCTCCGGCTTCCTTCTTCAGCTTGTTGACGACAGCCCTGGAGTTGGCGTTGAACAGGTCGATGAAGCTCTTCAGCACGTTCAAGTGGAAAGTGGGAGCGATCAGTTTGCGGTGAGACCTCCATTTCTGGCCTAAAATTACAAGACAACTTCGTCAGATCGCTAATAAGAGTGAGATATTCAAAGTATCTAATCGATGCGTAAATAATTACAACTATATAATTGTAGTCCTTTATAGCGACTTTTAAGTATTTCCTGAACTGAGTTTATGGCTATGTTTTGTTCTTGTTTATGGAGTGGATCTAAATACACCACCTTATAAGTACGGTAGACGCTGCCTCCGGATTTTTGGTGTTAGATAAAATCTTTCCTCAATGAAAACTTGGCCAATTGATATTCTGGAATCGTCTACAAACTTTATTACGGCCTTACGTCAGAACGCCTAACTTCGACGGTAATGGCTATTGTGTCGCACATTGTTATTTTATTTATTCCGGCTCATATTTTAACAGGTTAAATTTAGCTCTTATGACTATTTTTAATATCAGGTGTTTTTACTTCCTAACAAATTGTTTCAATAATAGTAAATGAACTTACCAGTACTGATGAGGAGACCGTTTCCGAGCCAGGGTTGGAAGAACCTGTATTCTTCAGCCTTGTCGATGTGGGTGTGGCTGCTGAGGATCAGCTCAACATCACGAGGGTCGTACAAGAACACCAGAAGACGGGGTCCGATCCATAGTTTGACAACAGATTCCTTGTCGTATGGGACACTCTTCTCAATGACGTTTCTGAAGATGTCTGTTGAAAAAAGGAATACATTTAATTGCTACATTAATTAAAAAAAAAAAACAAAATGTTACGTAATGTTCTGGTAGGCAAGGAACAACCAAAAATGATCACAACTTACCATGAGAACCACCGGTGAACTCGAGGGCATTTCCGAGAAGGGGCAGACCAGGGGGTCCCTGCAGCTTCTCTGCGAGCTCATACATATGCCTCCTGGACATACGCCAGTACGCGTACCAGAGGATCAGCGCTGGCACCAGGAGAACGTAGAACAGGCTGGTGGCAGCCCAGGTGCTGGACTGCACCACACTTTCGGCGGCCGCAATGCTCATATTGAGACGATTTTACGTCTGTAGAAGGAATATAGAGGTTACATTATCTACAAGTTTTTGTAGTTGATTGTGCTTAAATATGGTGTTATGCATAGCATGGTGTAGAAGCCTCCTGTGTCTTGTTACATAGTGTTACACTTTTAATGAATCGATGTTTCGGCATTGACATGGCCATGATCTTAGATATTGATTTTTCTTAGATCGTTATCTAATTACTATGTAATACGTGATTGAACCAGTGTTAGAATTAATAATCAATATCAAAATAATAGTGAATGACATGTTCGTATTATTACGTAATATTGTAAATTTCCTTCTTATAAAATTACATATTTATTACAAGAAGATAGCAATAAGAAAATCCAGATAAATCATCATATTGACTCATTTTATCCTTTCTAGGAATAGATCGATTTATTCTATTAATTCCAAAGAGATTTAAGATAAAATTAAAAGATTTTACTGATATGATTTTGGTAAATTCGTATCGGTGGTACGGTTTTCCCATCGAAATAATTTAACGTTATGGCTCTTTAATTAGAGGTATGTAAAAGTCCGCATACCTATAAGTTATTCATTTGAATATTAATTTTATAAATTTTAGTTATGTTTGTTGTTAAGAATGGAACAAGTACGTTTTGTTAGCATTGTAAACAATATCAAGTCGAAAATTAATCACGCATGATTACCTTGTGGTAAGTGTACGTAAATATTAGTTCAGCTACCAAAAGCTTACAGAATGTTATCTCTACGAAAACTTAACCACGTGTTTAACTACAATCTCAAAAGATTATACAACTTGTAAAGATAAATAACATTTTCAGTACGCGTGAAGCTTAAACAAACTGGCATAGTTATAATTAAAATTTTAATACGTCAATAATTTCCAAGTACTTAGAGGCATAAATTATTAATTTGTTGAATATCAAACGTGTTTTGAATTAGAATTTCAAATAGTAGTACAGACATTAAATGCCTATAACTATCAGTAGTACCTACCTTATGAAGTAGGTGCTATTTGCATTTGGTGCTGTTAATACACGTGGATTACTTTATACATACAATTAAGTTCAAGATAATATAACATTTAATGCATAATGTATAACGTACATATTTTTTAGTTTCCTCTAAAATAGCTTTTGTTTCAGTTTTTCTATAAAAACTATTGTTATCGGTGTGGATAAAGGTAGTGCTTAAGACTTTTAATAAGTTTATATATCTATAAGTATCTACATATTATTTTATATACTTAATGATATTGCAATCTCCCAAAAAAAAAATTGTATGAAACATCCGTACTAAAATTAAAGCTTTGTCGAACTTTGTCGAACTTTGTAAGTATCCCGTGAAATCGCTATTGTGTGGTGTCCATGGTAGACTTCGTATGGGTCTACCTTAACGACATTTTAATAGGTTTGTGGAAGACTATGACCTCGTCAAACTATGCCAAAGAAAATGTTGGAAAAAGGAATCCCTTTTTAGTCCCGACCACGTTTTCTTTTCGTAGTTATACTGACTAACTGAGTGGGAATTTTCAATACCTGTAGGTATTTTTATATAATATTTAGTACATATATGTATTTCATTATTTTGCTGACATCAATTAATTTGCTTTCTGTTACGATATATAATTAGCTTCTATTTTTATAAACAAATAGTGTTTTATCACGAGGCTGTAAATAGATAAGACTAGTGGAAAACTATAACCATTTTTTTCCACGAAAGGAAAATGAAAATGCACCGAATTCATACTTTATTTTCATAAATATTTAACTTGGACCATTTTTAACTATTGCCAAAGTAATTAATGGTATCGTTATATCAGTACTGAACCCGCTTAGATCTTATTTCACAGAGAGATTTCTTACCTCCGAGATTGAACCTTGAACTTGCTCACGATTTTTATTAATGAATGCAAGATTTACACTTTTTGTTTAACTTGCTAAGCAATTTATTCCACAAATATGGAATAATTTATGCTGAGCCTATCATTCATTAGAATGTATAAATTCCTTTACCTTAGTACGACAAACCTTGTACTAGCGCATATGAACTTTATTGTATTCTCATTACAATAGAGTTACGGTCAGTTTCACAGGTTCCAGATAAGGTTCTAGATGGCTTCTCACAGATAGCCATAGTAATGTTTTAAATTTTGACAACTTTTCTATGGCATTATCTGTTAGTTAGCTAGTTAGTACTTTATCTGGAATCTGTGAAACTGATCGCGAATTTTGTTTTAAATTTTACATTAAACTCTTCTGCGACACTTGAAGCAAATTATTGAAACTTTACACTGAATTTCTGTAACCTATCTATCTGTTGATAGCGATTAGAGATTGAATGGTGATATTAGCTCATTTAAAATTTTATAGAAAAATTTATACAAAAGCAAAGATATTATAACAAAGGTACCTTCCACGTTTTCAAATAAAGTTATAACTAAAAAACTTTAATTTTAGGTCAAGAATAAAGATAACTACGTTCCCACTGACATTTACCCTAAATATTTGAATGTTAACCTAAATCACACCAGTTAGAACAAGTTGAAAATTGTTACACCGACTCTGGCACTTAATATGGATAGATGGTCGCGTCAATCAAATAAAAAATCTGGATTGACTTATCTACGAGTATTCGAATAACGCATTTGCTGCATTGAAATAAGGTTTATTATTGAAGCGATCTTTTTAAATAAGATCGGTTTATATTATTGCATGTATCGATGCGTATGATTTTTCTATATATTTGAAATTAAGTACGAACAAGAGATTAAGACCACATGCTATCGTTCTGCATGAAATGAAAGTGTTTGTCCATCAATGATACTTTCTAGGATTAATTATTAAAACGAATAGTTTATTTCACTGTCAATATAAATTAAATAGTTAAATTGTCCTTGAAAATGTTACTGAAGAAATATGAAATTATGAAAAATACCATTACCTGATTTTGAAAATTTGAACTTGCAATTTCAAACCGATTTTTCGATTTCTTATAAATACACTTATATTATAAACAAATAAAATGGCGCCCTACCTTTTGTAAGAATCAATTCCACTAGCGGGGTAGACTATTTGTCCTATCCCCAAACGACACTCACAGTGTCTCACTACAGACTATCTTTGAAACTCCTGCGCAACTGTCTATATACACGCGCGTGACGTCAAATATCGTCACTGCTGTTCGATACTCGTAGGCTTCATTATCATGCAAATCCGATTTAAAAAATTTGCAAAGAAAATTTTGTTTATGTGTACACATTTTCGAAAACGTTTAGCATTATTTTAGTACATATTCAACACAATCATGAGTAGGAAGTAAGTTTGGTGAAAAAGTGATTACATACGTAGACCGCGAAGGGTTTACGTTATGTCTAACTATGTACAATAGCCCGTTAAATTAATTTTGAAGTATTAATATGAATAATAATCGATGTCTGTTATTTGAAAACCTTTTTAATACGCCTATATGGTTAGCGCAGTTGCATAAAGTTTTACCACCGGAATTTTCAAATTTTATCAATGGCTATTGTCATAACATAGTTTTAATACAGCAATGACATTTACCAAGTGGATAATGCATCTTTGAAGATTATGAGCATGCATTTCAGGTGTCTGTATGCTGTGTAAAATGATGCCAGAAATTTTGTAAATCCTCAGTTTAGTTATCTTAGAGATTGTAGCATTTAAATGCACCTATAATCTTAAGATAATGATTACTGTTTTGATATCAAAAACAAGAATAAAGACGTGAACGTTAGTAACGATAAGGGAAAATATCGTAAAAACCAATCAAAATTCTTAAAATTCCCTTCGTAGAAGAGTTAGGCCCATTTTCACCCACAGCTTAAACGTCCGATTTTTGAAAACAACTGTTCACTTTGAAAATTCAGCGTAAAAATACATAGTTAACAGTTTTTTTAAGAAAACCAACGTTAATGTTCTCGGTGAACTAGAGCGTTAATCTAGCACCAAGCTGTTTTGCTAACATTTTGCCGAGAATACGGGACACCTTTTTAATTAACTGTAGAAAATGGCTAAATGATAACAAAACAAAATAAATTACCCTTGATCTTGTAGATAGGTTATGTTTTTTTAAATAACTAAGAGAATTTGTTTTAGCAGCAATTTATTATTGTTCCCATCATGCTATACATCTTATAACGAAGGTATTTTTTCTTCTTACGCAATATTTTCGTTTTCTTTCAATGGTGAGTAATTGGTTAATTTGCAGGTAAAAGAGGGTTCAAATAATACTTACTATGCAATTATTTTACGCACAAAATACGTCAAAATTAGCATAAGGTTACGAATTAAAGTCTTAACCTGTATATGCAGTTTGAATGATATTTTAACTGATACCACAAAACTTAAAAATCTAAAATTATCAGTACTGTAAGAGGTTCGAGTTCGGGCGCTATAACAAACACAAGAGAAAATTGACTTTGTCTCAGAGCTGGCAGTGCATCTAAGATGTACTATGTATTCATAGGCAACGGTTCCCTACTGCTATAAGGCTGTCAGTCTTGTTGGATTTTAATAGAATAAAAAATTAGGGTCCTCAGAAATTATGCAACCGTTATAGATAGAGACAAATTAATTCGCCTAGACAATTGAAAGTTAAACATTGCATCAATTCTTGAAATTAAAAGAAAGCGGTTATATTGATATGTTGATGCATATAATACTTTTTAGGTAATCACAAGTTCAAACTAATGAAAATGCTGGAAAATTCTTCTAGCAGCTAGTCTCTGAAATCACTGTTCTGCATAAAATTTCAGTTTACAAACGCTCTGTGCGAAGCGAAGCAACTCTCAATGGTCCTTTTAACATGTAACCAGCACTTTCTAGCCAGCCGTTTCAGTTTACCAACAAATAGAAAGGTTGAATAAAAATGCTTGCAGTAGTTTGTTAGGAGTCAGCTTTGTTCCAACTGTGGTAGCATTCCGTTGTTTTGTTGAGTAAGCAATATTCGATGTTTTTGTACCCAGCAGGCTAGCACATTGTTTGGCTCGTTTAATTTGGGCAAAATGGACGCTGCGCAGGTGCTGATAGGCGAAATAATTACATTTATGTTCTTTACGTAAGTACTGTGGTCGTTCATGGTAGTGGATTATACTAGGATGGAAATATTCGAGCACAGTATAAAGTCAATTTCCTAGGAGTGGTTTTCTGGTTTTGGCCAAGTATCATTGAACTCTTTTCTATGATATTTCTTTTTGATAAGCCCTTTGGAAATATTTATTTTATTGCCCAGGTACCATCATTTAATATATTTTATGAAGTGGATTTTTGAAACTGATTCGTATTCATTTCTCCCAAGTGTTGTAGGTAACAGAATTAAATTACTTTTGTGCTACAGTTGGACTACTTGTTATGCAAACTTAGTTAAGTTTACATATCATGTACATGAATTTAAATTTTTAAATTTGATTTTTACTTTGAAAAAGATAAGTATGATTTTCCAAAATGTTTGTACCTATTACTCAATATGCACTATTATGTCAGTTACATATATGTTGTAGAATAAGGTTAAGAGAATATAAAACGTGATGCACTTTGTATAAAGTAGTTTAATTTTTAAACTTCTTTACCTACTTTACATTAATTACACTCTCAAATTAGTTTGACTAAAGTTCATTCCGAAACCACGTATTACATTGTACGTAACTGTACAAAACGGACTATTTTAAATTGAATGTATTATGTATTTTGCATAGGCGTAGTAGGAGACAAAAAATTGGCCTGTACAACTATTACATCGTACGTATCCAAAACGTAATCGTATCTTGCTTTGGTTTACTGAGATTTTCATTATTTCAAGTAAATGGGATCCCACCAAAAACATACTGTAAAAAACTAGCCAAGTCTCTATGGAACTGCTTGTTTATCTCTAAAAAGTAATGAAATCTAGACAAAGTCGTGCTGAGTCTTAGGTTCCTTACTGCGATTT